>JAAOAQ010000428.1:0-117315 GCA_013396025.1 Fusarium phyllophilum
TGACTTGACTTGACTTTACTTTTACTTTTACTGTTACTTGGGTGGCATTTGCATGATGGAGTTGTTATCACACAACCAGGTCCACTTCAAAGGTGCAGGGGCGTTTTCACTCTTGGGCGGAGGCTTTCTACTTTACTATGTTCTTTTACTCACTCGGTGTTGAGGAATTTTGTCGAATTCGTTCTTACTTTACTTTTTGGTTAGCTATTCTTTTCTCTTCTATTACCCTCCACATTCTGGACAAAGAATGGCTGGGACAATACGGTGGCGGACATAGGATTGGAGCAGCAAATAATGAAACAAGAAATTTCTATCAAATGAACACCTTCGTCATGACTTTCCCCATAATGATCTCCATGCAGTTGACATATCGATTAGCAATTCCTTTTTTTTTTTTTTTTTTGAGCTGGCGCTGGGAACATGGCTGACCTGGAAATAGTGGTGCCTGTTCGTGGAGAGACAAGACAGACAAAGCTGGAGATTGCATTACATAGTGCAGGGCAAGGATGAAAGGCATTCACGTGTTGATTGATTGGCTTGAGGATATGTAGTTTGTGTTTAGAAGCAGACTTTAGGTGGTCCTATACCCAGAAAAGTAGGAAACCAAAAGATATCAGATATGACAAAGCAAGCATCCGACAGAGAAAACTTCAGCTTCGGCAGGCCTTAGAGTTTCCGGGACTTCCTGGCCCGAGCGCGCAGAGCGGAATTGGAGCATTTCATGGAGAGGCAGAGCGAGCAGTTGAGCGAAAGAGACAGTGAATGGGTAGGCTGGGGTGGATGCTTTGGCTTCCGATAGACAGCTCCATAATGTCTCAGATCTCGGGGTAGGACAGGCTGCCGATCCGCGAGTCACCCTGGCACCCTAGTCCAGCACAGACAAGGTGCATACACAGGCTCATTGCTTCTGCTAGATTAGGATGAGATGGGTGAGATGAGATGGCAAGATACGGCGTAGCAGCACCCGCTGCTCTGGGTCTGGCAGATTTGATGTGCTGTACATACATGAAAGAGACAGAAAGACGGGTCGACAAGGCATTTGGTGTGGTGTGTTGCTTTGGGGGTTTCGGTGGACACTCCGATGGACGTCGGATGTGATATATGATATTTCTGAGCTAACAAGAGGCTCAAACGGTAGTGGCTGAGACGGGAGACCGATGATGTGATTGGAGCTTTTAGGTCCGGCCAGAGACTTTTTTTTGGGAGTCTGGACCTAATAATATTAAGATTTGGAGTGCGGGTGGTACAAAGACACATGTCAAACGGTTTCTGATTTGCAATATTATTAGCAGAGGGAATGTCAACCGTCTTTGCCTCCCGACTCGAGGAATGCTAAGATCAACGACATGTAAGAGGCAAAGGCCATTGGACACGATCCGCAGCGGAGTAGACTACCATCTAACGTTAGTTCAATAAAAGAAATGCGGATACAGGTACTTCCTCATTGGGAAGAGAGGTCTCTTGGAGTTAACCGGGGGCTATTGTAGACTACGCGGGCCGTGGTGGAGAGGAAGACTCTACTAGAGGAGATAATTGCCAACACGTAAAGGCAGACCGTCGGAAGAGAACAACACCCTCAAGGAGAAAATATTTGAGTTTCCGAGTGTCAAAGGGGTTGTTTAGCATCAGGAGGGTTGCATAAATAGTTCCAATACATAAAATTAGTTAGGGAGGAAAAGTCTTCTTCAGGGAGAGGCATGCAGCCAGTTTCATCCATCGCGGCTTGGGTCAGGCAGTTTACGGCCATGTCTTTAGTGAGAATTGCCTTACAAGCACAACTAAGGTACTTTGTGGCGAGATGCGTAGGGATGAGAAAGAATTGGGGAACTATGATGACATGCACACTTTCACATTTCGCACAGAGACAGGGGACCATGATATGATCTGATATAACACTGTCGATCATTGTATGAGGCTGAACATGATCGAGTCCGTGCCGACAAGGGGAAGGGGATCTCCAATACTGACTGAGGCGTTTAGGGGTCACTTGCATGGGGTGTCAGGGTGTCTCCATTATCTCGTCTAGTGGTCGTGGTTCATATGATGATTCACTACATACGATGTCAGTGGATAATAGTCCGTGGCTGAGATAAAGGCTGACACAAAACCCTTGAACCCTTCTTTTCTCTTGCCGTGTGTGTTTTGCAGCTCGGATAAGGATTCCCACGGGTTCTGTACGGTTGCACAGACCCTTTCCCTTGGGATTTGAGGCGTTGAGGAGACGTTTGTGCCTGGAATGAGCTGAGATGAGACGCCGATGTGCAACGCGAGACGGGAGGGCACGAGAAACTACTGGAACATGACACGATAGATTCGATTCAGGGAGGCTCAGGAACAGGAGAGACAGGAACAAAACGCCCGCGATCTCCGCAGACTCTAAAGATATGGACCCTTTTTGTTATCTAATCAAGTATGGACAGCACTCAACCCCATCACAACGCCATAGTTAGCCCAGTTGAAAAAAATGACAAGTTACATGAGCTAATGTCACCATTCATCTCCTAGACCCCGTGATGCCCTTGAACAAAGAGGCCGAGAGAGAGCATTACGTCTATCACAGAGCACATGTACGGGAATAATGGAAATAGAGCAAAGACCGGCTTAGCGACAAGGCCGGCGCAGAGACTAGGGTCAGGGCTATTGAGTTACGGGAATGGCTTCGTTGATGAGATTGGCGGGGTTCCACAGAGGTTCCTCAACACAGTAATTCATCTACAGTGCAGTTCTTAGTCGCGAGTAGAGGCCAAGAACCCCTGAAAGTCTCTATTTTGGCCCTGGGCCGGCACTTGTCAAAACGAAAACAGAGTTTGAATGGACCGGTGGAGGCTATTTCGCGTTTGGGCGTTTATTATCTGTTACGATTGGGTGTGAGGGAATACGAAGTTACGAACCTATGATCGTTGCATGGTTCGTTCCCGGCAACCGGTTTACTTATCTAAACGAGGTTGCAACCGAAATGGAGAACAATGTAGATCAGATAATCAAGAAATAGGCCTTGTCAAGCTGAAGTGCGATTTCGGGTGTAAGATGTGAAGCTCGTGATCGACGCCGGGTTCTGTACCCAAGAATCAGTAATAGTTGGATATGGGTTACAAGAACTACGCAATGAATGAGTAAATGGTTTGAGTTGATGGTTCTCTTTGCTTCTGAGACTGTTGTCATAGGAATGCAAAAAGAGGTGGTTGTGCAATACACGGCATAAAATGATGAAAACTACAGCGGCGACAATGACGCAAGAGATTAGAAGGCTACTGTACGTAAATACAAAAAGAGAAGCGAAAAAAGAAAGAAACGAACGTGATCTTGGTATGGAGGACATGCTATTCCGTGCATTAGATTGCATATGTCGATTACCTTGGCCTAGATACAGTGCAGTAAGCAACACAGTAACAGGCGGAGTCTCCCCCCCCGTCGGGTGAACGTATCACATGTATTTGCGCGCCTGTAATTGAGAGATGTGATAGATCGCGGGGAAAGAATGCTTCGAATTGGTTGGTAAATCTGCTAGGCGAGACAGGGACAGGGACAGGGACAGGGACAGGGCCCTGACCTGCATGGTAATTTGTGGGGATATTATCAGGTAAGAATGCCTGCCGTCGGATACTGCACTGCACTGTAATGCAATCGCGAGAGGTGATAATCTGTTGAGTTGTGAGAAGTTACAGTGACAGCTCTGTTTTCCGAGGAATCACCTGTTAACCCATCAATCTCGCAGGGTTACATTGGATCAACTGCAGTCTTGACAGCTGTTCAAGGATACAGACCCTCTGTAACTCAAAGTCGAAATCTTAATTCAGCTCTGAAGGTCACTGGTGACGAATGGACGGACGGGAAGCCCTACAGTTTTAGCGATGTAATTGATACAGTGCACACGTACCTGATCGACCCCCTGTAACTTAGCACCGATCTTTGCATAAGCCGTTAAAACAGGCTGCCTCCACTGTAGCCCAGAGGCTCACAAAGAGGCCTGTGCGCCTGGCATTGGCATTGGCTGCTGTGCCACAGCCAATGACAGCGGAGTATTGCCGTCTGAATAATGTCATGGCTTCAGTCTCCACTGCCTGCCCTGTCACTGCCAGTCAGCAAGCAACATGCACATGCACTCACTGCTAGTAACCAGCTGAGGAACGGAGCGTCACCACTTTCTAGTCCCGTCTCTCTATCTCTCTTTTACTGTATGCCCATGATTGTCGGAGTTGAGACCCGGATTATCTCGACCGACGCAAACCGCGGGGATCCCGGAGCCTGGCTGTCTCGATACTGGGCCTGGCTGACTTAGCAATCTCGCGATGGCTTCGCTTCCATCTTACCAAGATGCCATCTCTCCCGACTGGCTGCCCCTAGTGGCTCCCTACGTCTCTCCCAATGACTACCCGGCATTGTGCGGTGTAAATCATCGGTATTGGGACGTTTTTGCCCCACGCATATGGAGTCGTATCCCACGCTCAGACATTGCTACCGGTCTTGATGAAGCAGAACATGGTGAGCCACAGACTGAACAACGCCCTAGTTTCTTGTCCTTACACCCGGAACTGATTAGTTTCATCAGATTTGGATTGGTTGATGAACTCTGTTTTCAACGGCGTCAGTCGGGTGAGATCCGAGACGTTGAGTCTTGTTCGAGTCTTTGATGCCCGCTCCATCAGGGGCACATATTCTCTTAGCATGGGTGTCAACCTCAATACGAGCTTGAAGAATGCAGTCAAGTTCTTACCAAACCTGATTTGTATTCTCATCGATGGCCATGAAGATCTTGACCCTTCCGAATCTCTCTCAGAGGTTGGACATCAGATTCAACTCCTCAGCATGGCCGGTTGCCCCGTGTCACTATCAACCAAGCTCATCAACGCCCTTGGCGGAATTGTCTATCTAGATCTGTCGTACACTTCGGGTTCACTCCGTCCCTTATTCCAAGACGATGTGCTCCCTGAACTACGTGTCCTGAAAATCCAAGGCAAGGAGGTCGACGACACCACCGTTGAGAATCTAACCGCTCGATTCGGAACTCGTCTCTGGAGCTTGGACTTGAGTAACAATAAGCTAACAGACCAGGCGCTCGATAGTATTGGGGCTCATTGTTTGTGGCCATCCGATATTCACTCGGATACCAACTTTGAGGTTGAGGGTAAGCTGGAATTCGGATACACGACCCCTGACTTCGGGACCTGGATTCGCATTGTTGAATCCGAATGGAGTGCCTCTTTCAGTCACCCAAACAGACATTTTGTCGACGCGCCATTGTATGATCTTCACGATACATTGCCCCAAGAATGTGCGTCTAAACGACTGGACGGGAAGTTCCCCGTCAAATCAGATGCGGCGGACGCCGTTTGCCGGGGCCTACGAGGCGAGGACTCCTATTTCCCGCCAGCAAGCTTTCAAGCTTCACAAGGGCTTTCGCATCTCAATGTCTCTGGCAATGGGTTATCAGCCCTCGGTGTCATGAAGCTGCTTACGCTGTGCCGTGGACGCCTCGAGCAGTTTAGCTGCGACTCTATGATGCTTGTTCCGCGTCTGAAAGGGACTATGGCCGCAGTGTGGCGGCCTAAGACGGCTAAACTCTATGGCTTTTATGCTACACATACACTACGGCCCGTGCTGTCGTCCAACTTGCAGGTAGTCAAGCTACACCATTCAGTGGTGACTCAAATTCCCACATTGGAACTTGAGGGATTCTCCAGCATGGCTTGTCTGCACGTCGCTGAGAATATACTACTGCCGCGGGCTGAGATGGCCTTCCCCGAGCCATTTGTCCCTGATATGAACCCACGCATCACCTCACTAACGCTGACGCATATTCCGCGACGCTCGAGTGGCCCGCTGATCAATAGACTGATTTCCTTCCTAAAACTTCTCTCTGCGCAGGAGCGTGCGCTTTTTGACCTGTCATCTCGGCGGGGTCCCAGCGTCTTGGCCGGCCTCCGTCACTTCCGGCTCGAGTTCGAACAGGATCCTTACGAGGGCGATGCCTACACTGCCGAATACATTGACGCTGAGGAACTGCTAAACTCGGGCGATAAGGGGTTCAGTTTCTTTGATGACGAGGCCAGCGGGCGCCCACGGCCCGTTCGAGAGCTAGCTATCTCTCCCCCTCAGAAACGGGATCAGACGGATTTTTCCGTTTCTCAAAGGGAGCAGAACCTGGAGACTGACTACCTGGACATAGACGTCTGGGTGGATGGAAAGTCCACTAGGGTCCAGGTATGGGTCGGCTCAGCCTCTAACGAAAGTAGCAACCCCGTGCTACGAGACTATCGAGAACTGGCGTTGCATTACAAAGTGCATGATCGTATCGGACCGGCCTCCCCTGCACAAATACGTGCGGGCGTCCCCTCTTCGGCACTCGTCTTTCACACAGCATGGTGTATGGCGATCATGCCCTGTCGGCATAAGTCTGCCGCCATCAGAGAGCCCACAAGGGTTGAGCTTGACGCGATGAAAGACGTGCTGTCTGAGCTAAAACAGTTTCGACTCCAAGGCAGGGCAAAATACCTCAAGCTGCAAGGCCAGTCTGCCAGCGGAACCTGTCCGCCTGGTCCACCCCATGAATTCTGGCTTGGGAAGCTCGAGGTTTCGACTCACCAGAGGGCGCTACGGAGCAAAACCGCAGACTATTGGAGATGAGCCGGACGTCTAAACTACTGTCCGAAGAAATTGTACGAGGAATACTCCGGACACTTCAAACTTTGTTTTATCAAATAGTCTGTCAAAGGGTAGGTTTGTGTCTGGAACTGGGTTTGAAACTTTTGATACCCTCGTTTTGACGTCGGGCTAGAGGGGACCGAACATCGTCAACGGCGCGCTTGGCACTGAGTTTCATAATTGTCTGATGGGGAAATACGCGGCTAGCATAGCCCGATATACAAAGAATGAGGAGACTCCGGACATCGACATTGGCTCGAAGATCGCCAGCTCAGGTGGCAAATGTCATGTCTCTCGTTCTTTGCCGAAACTCTCGGTTTTTCAGGATGCATAATTCGATTTTTTTTTTTTTTGGATTGATTTCATTATGACGAATTCCTCTGATGTTGCGCTTTGATGCAATACAGATTTATTCCCTCATAGTCTGGACATTGACAGTCAGCTCAAACCTGACCATCCTCTGACCACATTCCTAACTAAGGAGATGATAGACATTCGCTTGCTAACCGAGGTATGGATTCCAAGACACTGGCTAACAAGCAAGCAAGCTGACAGCTATAGCGAATAACATCGCGTCAACGCGTCGTCCAGGATAGGCAGCCTCTTCATAGCAAATGATGCCAAAGAGGGGTTCCTAACAAAGTGCCCTGCATTGCGTCAATGCATACTAGAGTCTAGACCCTCAGCTGACAAGAAAAAGTTCGCCTACCCATGAACCCTTTTCCGTACCTTACAGAGAAGAACCCTTGTGCATGTGCATCATGGATGAGGGGGGGAACGGAAATGTTCTGCGTTGTGGGTAAGAATGTCTTTGACGGGTTGATTATAGAGTTTGGTGGCACACGGCACAGAGAGTTGATCTTGACCAGTCCATGGA
Source organism: Fusarium phyllophilum (assembly GCA_013396025.1). Taxonomy (NCBI): domain Eukaryota; kingdom Fungi; phylum Ascomycota; class Sordariomycetes; order Hypocreales; family Nectriaceae; genus Fusarium; species Fusarium phyllophilum. The sequence goes on from JAAOAQ010000428.1 coordinate 7,520, forward strand.
GGGCGTTGCAAAGAAAAAGGGCCCGAGCTTACCTGGAAACAAGGAATCTGACCTGACTGTTGGGTTAGAACCAAACTCTCCCCTTTTGGCTAAAAGCAGCGGGCTACAGGCACAAGGCACGGTAATTGATAGAGTTTGGCGGCTTTGAAGCTATTCGCAACGGAGCCCCAAGCAGGAGAAGAGGCCCAATACGAGCAGTGCATTCTTGGCGCTAGCGCAGCGACCCGAGCCGTAAACGTTAGCCTCAGTGCCTCACCAGAACGGTTTCCCGAATGGCTGGATGAACTTCTCAATCTGGAATGAAGCCGAGCATTTGGGTTTAATTTCAGTTCAGTTCAGTTCAGTTCAGCCTCTGTCTTGGGTTACATTTCCTCTCAAGACCAAAACAAAAGCGTCCCCATTCGTGCGTGCATATGTACGTCCTGCAGGCTCGTGCAGCGGTGGTCTAGAACGCCCTGAACCTGGAAAACAGACCCAGCTAATGTGCGTTACAGAACAGTCTAGCCTCCAATGGGGCATAATTGTAATCTTTTAGATAATATTTCTGCAGCATGAAGAATAAGGGGAATTCTGGAGCGTAACATCGTCTTGTTTTGCTACCAGGACCTGTTCCACGCAGCCGGAACGCAGTGCGACGGGCGTCGCATTGCGCGTCGGCGTCGCCGCGGCATCTACACTTCTAACCTGGTGTCGACGGAGGTAGCTGCCTGACGGCCAGGGATCACACGTATCGGGGACCTATGGCAAAGCTCCGCTGCTCCCGAGGGGTTGGGAACGGCCACTCCCGTTCCTTGCATAGCTGTTCTAGTGAGCCGGTCTCTCGGGTCTGTCGGTGCTTCCCCTTTCCTTCTTCTGGGCAGAAGTATGCGGCTGTCATCGAGATCTTCAGCAGCTCAACGGACCATGGTGCTATTAATCCCTGGCAGAGCATGGCATGACATGGGGAGTCTGTCAAGCTATTGATCTCTTGCATACTGCAGCTTCGGCGAACGCACATGGGAGGAATGCACCACAGGGACGCAGAGAGGATCAATATCGCGTGAGATGAGAATACCTTGGAAAGTAGGCCGAAATTTCCTCCTTGGCGGATCGGTAAATCTCTGCTGATAGTTGGAATGGGTGGCAAAAAACCCTTCCACCGGCTTACACAAAGGCCTGCAAAACTGTCAATGACCTGTCATTAATTAAGACACGAGCTAGAAAAACACACGGACTGCTAAGAGAGCGTTATCACGCCACAAGCATCTTAGCAATTCGTCATAGTGGTCAGTGCTGTTCTAGCAAAAGCAAAAAAAAAAGAGGTCAAAGAGTTCAGGTCCGATCCTCTGCCTTGGTCCCGTCCGTGTGGGGCCGAGCTGAGGTCCGCCCGGGCCGCGGCTTTTATCGCACAGGAAACTCGGGGAGGCGCCCCGAAAACGGGACAAGGCTGAGAGATTCAACGGCGGCGGTCGTATAGAACAAATGAATCAGTTGTCGGTAGTGGAATTGTATAGGGTAAGGTACAAAACATAGATTGGCGACGTGGTGAGGAAGTGAGAGCAGTGGTTGCGACGGAATGTCAACATCATCTTGGCCAATTGCAATCGTGGTGTTAAATTTATTGTATGCCTATAGCCGGTAGCTCATTACATAGATTCTTACACGTCGAAGCCTCTGATTAGTGGAATCAATGGTTTAGCAGCAATCAATACATTAATAAGAGATGCCGATCTCAAGACCCCTTACAACAAACAAACTAGTTAGGATACCTAAAATCATCGTTGTAATCTCTTGTTATCTTTTTCGAGAATTGGTTGCAACCTCTACGTAGTCTACTACAATAGCCCATTTGCAACCTGTCGATCTATCCTCAGTATATTCTACTGAACCTGCTGGCCGGATAAACACACGCGGGACGCAAGGGTCATACCAGCTGAGTCGCGGCATGAGTCATCATGTCAATTCGTCATCATGTTCAGCACTGCGTTTACGGACGGAACAAGAGATGGGAAAATACCGTCGGACACGGGACCGAGAGCTTGTCCGGATCACCGAGCTCTTACAGCTTCCGTCAGATCCGCGGGAATCCGAGATAGCACCTTTGAGGTTTCCCGTAGAAATAGACTTGGTATTCATCAGCTGCAAGTCAGTCAGCCACAATAAAGTATAGCAGTAAGGAAAGGAAACAGGACATGCCTCAGAGATTCGATGATGATTGTACCGAATGAATGGAATTGGCCTTCTAGGCAATCATATCAAGTGATAAAATTACTGCGTGGCCAAAGTTTAATAGCATAGATAACTTACTCGTAAGAGAGGAACTATCCAAGTATTGTAGGCTCATTGCCCACACCAAACAAGTGTAAAATGAGATATACAAATAGTTGACCAGCAGTTTTAACTGGCATCGATCCCTTAAACATAATCAATAACTATGGCCATCTAAAATCCCCAGAAAGTCTTTCTCGTGTGTGTTAGAAGTGTCAAGTAGCGATAATTCTTCGCAACTGGTCACTCGAGTTTGAAGTTATAGTTATCGGCAAGCTCATGGCTTGCCCATGGACCATACCATCTCATCTCATCAACTCTCCAATTCAATACCCATGGAGATACTTTGGAGTGTTTAAGTATGGAAGATTATAATAGTATAGCCTGACCAACTTCTTCGATATAAATGCTGACCAAAACAGAGTCAGTCCGAATTCTAGTCCGTTACCATTGTCCTAACATCAAGATCTCTTGGGTCCAGGTCGCTACAGCAGAAACCACTACTACTTCTATCAATTAACGCCATATAATCGGTTCTATGTAGTAGCTATTTTGGAAATAGGCTTTCTGCAAGTTCTCATGTTTCGAGGGTGCATGGGCTTGGTTTGTGATGTGTACTACCTGCACCATTTGGACAATACAGCTCCCTTATATGTCATGGAATGTCTAATACTACGGAAGGTTTCTTGCATCTTAATAAGGCCATGCAGCAGCACCTATAGTTGAAGGATGGAATATAACTTGTTGCTAAGGACGGTATCAATACCTCCTCCGGGGAGGGCCTTGCTGACTTGAAGGAGATCTCTTCTCAGCACGGATTGCTAGAGCTGGAATTATACAAAGTTCCGGGATGAGGGAGAGTCTCTGGCAGTGTGTCATCTCGTAGATGTTTCAAATGTCCATGCATGTCTTCTTCATGTACCCAATTCGAGGTCGCGCGAGTCTATCAATGACTGGAAGACGTGACTCTGGGAAACAATACTAATCCGTTATTCTTTTTGAACCCAAGATTCTAATCTTGGGTTGGAACTACACCGCCTATAACCTTCTAAGCTCAGAATTGTGGTGTTTAGAAATGGAGCGCATATTCTATTCTTGTTGGTTCTGTTGGTTAGAGCTGGAGGAGGAAGGCAAATACACCATGGCAAAAACGACACTCATACAGGGTCATGAAGAATGAAATACATGATTCAAGTTGAAGTGAAATCAGTGATCATCTGGTCTAATGCTTTCCAATGTTGGCGATCTTGTAGTAAGATGTTCGTCTGGCTGTAAATGCCGCCTGCGAACTCCAACACTCGAGGCTATTTGACGCTTTGTGACGTTTCCCCTACCAAAATAAATTCTATACAAAGTTGCAATCAATCAAATAATCCTATAGACGCCGCATCATCAGACGCGACACGGAAATGTGCAGAGGACAGTTGTTGTTGCTGCCAACTTTCCTAAATACATACCCTAGATTGACATGTCTTCGACTGTCGACCTCCGCCGCATGCTTTGAATATGCTGCAAAATTAATCTATTGACTTGCCCGAGTTATATTACTGTGAACTTGGGCATTGAGTTTCCATGTTGCTGATGCGAAGTTCTGGTCATCGATCATTCGCAACTGAAAACGAGGATACGAAACACAGGCCACGTTAACCATACCCAAGGCACATGCAAACTAACTGGGTGACATATAGCAGGTTAGCTAATGAGACTGAGAAGAAAATCTTCCGAGGAGAAGTATTTGTATTGGAGCGAAGGTGGATATAGGACATTGTTCAGCGGCTGGGTTCAAGCGCACACCGCAGAGCTCGTCATGATCTTCAATGTGAATATTCATCCGAAACTCATAGAATAATGATCTAAAGTCTTATGGACAATGCTAGGATGATAATGACCTTGCTGTGCCTCTCCGAAGCAGCCCAAGCCTCTTATAAGCCAACCAGCATCTACCAACTAATCTGGACCAACACCACGAAGAAGAGTAGTACTCAGCACTAAAACAAGCATCTCTCGGCGGGATCCCCAGTATATTGGGTAAAATAAAGTATTAAGCTCTTTAAACAGTAGAAATGGTGGTGTTTATGACAGTAAGCACGTCTGCTGACTGTATTGGAGACTTCGAGCTCTGCTTATCTGACACTCCTTCACGAGTAATATTCGACCTCAGTGTCAGAATTACCCACAATCGTCAGCAGAAGTCCGAAAGATGGGTTGGAGCTGACGAGAGTTGATAAAGGTCGGGTCTCTTGCGTGTCTATGTAGATGCTGTGAGGTTCTTCGCAGGAATAATTCTTGGAACATTCATCATGGGAACTGGCGATGCGGAAACTTGAGTTGAAATGACTTCTGTTAGAGCGCTCGATCACTTGAGACAGCAGTTTTGTGGTGAGGCTGTGCGCATTACTGATGACGACAACACGAAGGCGGCTCTATCAAGCGGTGACGAGGAAGATATTCAGAAGAAGACAGCGCCGCGACTCATCCACAAGACTGCGAAGGATGACAACAGCTTGAACGCTGCGAATACCGAAAATGAACTTCTTCGACTCCCAGCAGAACTCCAACTTATGATCCTACAGCACCTCACATTCGGCGAGGTCGAGTCTCTACGACGAACATGTCGTCTCCTCCGCTATACAATCAACAAACCTTTCATCCGCGAAGTCTTCCCCAGCATAAAATTCGAACTCCTCTCAACATGCTTTCGCTGTCTTCGCCACGACGCGATGAGAGATCATCTTATCAACGCCGATGAGTCTGACGCGAGATACCCTCTGGCCAACGAGTGTCTCGACTGCGTTTCTTCACGAGGAGGTTTCGTCGTAGGCCGTATGTATACACTCGGAACGTTTGCGACGGTTTGCGTATGTCGATATTGTGGATTTCCTGTTACGTCGGATGCGGCGTGGAAAGAGTATGAGTTCCATCGGGTGTGTTATAGGCGATATCGGATGATACTGCTGTATTACTTTTTGGTCGGCTGTGTGCAGAGCACGATTACCATTGCAGCAGCGTCGCTGTGTTGGAAGTATTACAAGAAGGAGAAGTTGATTGTTGGACCTACAGTGGTAAGTGAGTGAATGTGAGGAGAAAGTGTCGTGCTGACGAGCGTAGGTCAACTTTCTCATGGCGTGTTGGGTGTTTTGCTTGAGTATGGTAAGGGGCTCAGAGTTGAGGACTTATCACTGGTCTTTACTCCTAGAAATGGGTATTTTTGGGCTTTGGATTCCGCTCCTTACGGGTGTTGTCAGGACCATGGGGAATGGAACTGAGGGAGTTCGAATGGCAGACATTGCAACGATCTTTTTCATTGCTTGCAACATGTAAGTCTACAAGCCTACAACAAAAGAATCACTCTAACAAAGCAGGTTATTTCGTTTCATCAACGTCCTTGGAAACACTCTCCTTGTCTCCGAATACAAGCTCTGGCGCCGCTACATGCCAAATCAATCAAGGCCAACTCGGATCCTCAACAAAGTCATTGCGTTTCTCATATTCTGGACGTACCCACCGAGCATTGAGCAAAAGTTCCCGGGGAAATGGTGGTTTTCCAGACAGAATACTCAGGCTGGAGGTGTTTGACACGGCAGATGGTGGATGGTCTGGGGAAACGGGACTTGCAATCTGGGGTAGATCCGGAGACACGGAGGGCGTGGGCGGTGACACTCTTCGATTGGTTACTGAAGTTGCAATCACTCCTTTTTTCTCTTTCTCCATTTTCACATGAGATCAGATCAGATCTAGTAACGTTTTGTTGATCTTCTTGGGACATGGATCTTAGAAGATTATGGGAAATGGCTTGACTATGCAATGCAGGTCACTTCAGCTCAACAACTCAACCATGCGCTCACGGGAGATTAGATTATGTTGCTAGACACAATAACATGGCGTTGCTAGGTCTTACTAAATGTGCTTGTTTCACGAGAGGATTCTAGATTTGACATCCTTGACTTTCTGGAGATTATGTCGACGAGGCAACTCGGCAAAACTTGCTCATTTTTAAGAAACTCCTGCTATGATTACTTGAGTATTTCTGCCTAGTTGGCATGCTTCTTGGTCGTCGTTTCGGTGTGATTGCTCGCAACTCGGGGATCACGGAACCCTTGGCTCTGATCACCGCGCTCAGCGACATTACCTCCTCCCTGCCCAAAAGCGCCCTGGAGAGACTGACTAGCTGACCGGTCATTGTTATTCTTACTGCTGTTGCTGCTGCCACCCTTGCTATTGCTGTCGTCGCCACCACCTGATTTGTCCACTCTAGGCTGGTGTTGGTCGTGCTTCGTCGCGCTTCTCTTGGTTGGCGTGCCATCGTAGTTGCTAGCCACTCTCGTATCCTTGGCCTCCTTTCCAGACCCGTCACCAGCTTTGGGTCCTCCAGTGCCAAATAAGCCCTGCAGCATTCCACTGCCATGAGAAGTGCTCGACGTACCGGGCTGGTCCTTGGCAGACATCTCAACTGAAGTTCGAACGTTGGAGCCGCCACCGCCAACTCCGCCGCCTACTCCACCGCTGGGGAGCTTCTCTGGAGGTACTGTGGTGCCCTCTTTGCGGTTCGAGTTGACGTGGCTAAGCTCGTGGCCGCCCGTGACGGCATTTCCTCCAATGCCGGCGCCGCTGAGTCCTTCGGCCTTTTTGGCCTCCGCGCGACCCCTGCGATCTTGTTCAGGTGTGGTTTCGGGCTTGGATCTGCCTAGATAGTAGACACCTGCACCGAGAGCTGCTACGCCTGAAATGATGGGAACTGCAGCGGAACCTTGTTGGCCAGCACCGAAAACTGCCTTCATTTTGATGGTGTTTTTAAGAAGTGAGTGATGTTAGAGTGTTTAGAATTGATGTGTTGTAGAGCAATAGTGAGAGGTCAAATGAGATCAATTGGACAATGTTTGGTGAAAAGAATGGATTTCTCTCCTCTGTTTGTTTTCTACTGTCTCTGTCTGTGACGTCGTTGATAGAGTCATGACGGATGGGCTACTCATGATGACAACATAGACGTGTAAGTCAATACCATAAACAGCAAGACGTCAGGGACCAGAGCAAGCCATGATGGATCATTTATCGATAATGATGAGCCCTTTTATTAAGAGACAAACCCATTGCGTCTTGTAATCACGATGAGGTTATAAAACGGCGATTGAATGTGTAAATCATCATGATCGAGTCGAGTTGATAACATTGAATTTGTGGGCCAAATACCATCAATGACGGCGTGAGTTGCCTGTTATTCACCGACCAATGATATTGCGAGTATCGGTCTTTTGTTCTTCCGACAACACCGGAAATACAGCACTGCAAGTACCGTATTTTTTAGCGAGCTCACTAAAAGGCGGAACCGCGATTTAGCGTGAGACTAAACCACGGAGCCGCAGTCAACCATTGTTTCCCCTCATCTCAGGGCGTTACAGGGGGGTTGAAGGGATCAGACAGAATCTGGGGCAATGGGGAAATGGGAGTTACTCACCCTCTGGACGTTCTTGGGCTTGGACGTGACGATCGATGGACTTTTGTATTGAGAGTGGGATCAGGTGACAGTCAAAGCTGAATTGTGCTTTGACTGATGAGATACTTCGATTCATTGTTGGTAGAGATACGGCATATCAAGTGTTGAATTGGGGAAGAGGGTTACATTTCTCGAGTCAGTCAACAACCGTTACAACGTGTAGCTAACTGCTATGCAGCCATACAGAGATCAAACGATTCCACACGGGATATTGAACTGAACTACCAAATGAACAGCCGGTCTTGTCTCCTCTTACAGCCCAACTAAACTGGAACGCATCATAATCGACCCATCAACAAAAGCTTCTTGTCCCAGACACTGACTTATACGTACCCTGCCACGTTGCCCCTACACCACTACAGCAACCCTATAGGCCTCCTCCGTAAATCTCATGTACATCCATTCTATAGTGATATCCACTCATCTGGCAGCGGATCCGATGTCCTGCTTCTTGGACCACCAACACGAACCCAACTCTAAGATGCACGGAGGTAGTACCAGTCCGGGGCCCCGGTGATCTCTGATACGTATCCATAATATACACATTTGTTGGGTAATTTCGATCCTTTCCCCAGACTGTAGATTTTGTTAGTGATCTGTTCTCGCTGTTGTGCTGTTTCTCCTATATCCTGTATAAGTCGCCATGCCTTCCCCTCACAGCAACTCGGCTGGCCGGGGAATAACCAAAAGTCAATCTTGCCTCTCGATCTAACTAGACTATCCTCAACTAGCAATTGATACGCGTAGAACATTCACTCTCCCCCAAAAAGAATCCCCCCCGCACAAAATGCATCAACGGTGAGGCTGCTTCCCTCCCTAGTCCCTGTCTCCCTCAGCCGGGCGAAGGGATCGTGTGGAGATGGTGGCATCTGGGGTTAGTAGAGAGAACTTGAACTCCAACTCAAGGTCTTAGCGCTGCCAATCTAAATTCCTCCCCCGCAACGCAAACGCGCAACGCCAAGCTGGGGTAGGATGTTACACTCCTTTAGGCTGCGAGAGGTTAGACTGAGACAGAACTCATCGAATCGGAGAGTTAGGCCTCCTCCTACTCCAATCCTGCTGTGGCTTTGATGAATCGAAGACATGCCTTGACTCGGATGTCACGGCGCCAATGCCAACCAAAACCCAAGACTTGCTTGTGCTTCTAGACGGACAGGCGGGCTGATCTTCTTGACGCTCAGATGCCATTGTTGTTCCTCTTCTCCTAGTGGTGGAGATCTGCGACTGAATGGACAAACCATACAGGACCTGGGGAAACAAAAAGCAATGAACCAAAGATGCAACATGGGACCGGATCAAAGGGTGGCGCCCCTGTTCCGTGCCAATCTGGGGGACCAGGCTTGGCTTTTGAGCTTATGTCTCCGTATTGGCTTGCAATTTATATATATTAGGGGAGCTATGGCCTGATATAAGTCCGTCCCTGTCCCTGCATCTGCATTGACTTTGTTGTCTCTCCTCTTCACTACCCCATAATCTGATTTCGATTCTATATACCATTGCGACTCTTCTCCTTTTCACTAAGAAAGATCAGTCTCTTCTATCAATCTCCCATCCTGGACGAAATCACCATCATGGCCGCTACCACCGAGCACAGCGAGCAATTCAACGAGAAGCACGATGGTCTCAATGGCTTCGATCCTGAGGCCCAGCGCCTGGAGAGCTTGAACAGGTTGCGAACTGCTCAGAGTGTTCAGATGAGCCCTGAGCTGTTTGAGAAGCTTTACCTTTCGCCTATGAACCAGGTCAAGGGAGATCTTCGACAAACCTTTGGAAACCCTACACCAATGTATGCCGACTTCATCTCTATTGACAGTGATATCGATTACTGACAACTATTACAGTGCTCTTGTTGGCTTCCTCCTCGCTTTCACACCCCTGACTTGCGATCTCATGGGCTGGCGAGGCGCTGGTGGCAGTGGTGCTGCCTCAAAGTACGCCTTCATCCCCTAACACCACCTATAAACACTTCTAACATCTGGATTAGCGCCGTCTACGTCTTCATGGGCGGTCTTCTCATGATCATCGGTGGTATTCTCGAATGGGTTCTCGGCAACAGTTTCCCAGCCTGCGTCTTTTGCTCCTTCGGTGGTTTCTGGTTCTCCTACGGTGGCACTCTCATCCCTGCCTTTGCTGCCTACGCCTCTTATGCTCCCGCCGATGCCACATCCTCTGCTGAGGGTCTTGCCACTCAGGGTTTCAACGCCAGTCTTGGTGAGTCTATATATGCTTATATTTGATGATCGCTTGCTAATGATACACAGCTTTCTGGTTACTCTTCATGGGTGTCTTGTCCTTCATCTTCCTCATCTGCGCTTTCCGAACCAACGTCGTCTTCGTCATGATCTTCTTCAGCTTGACCTTCTGCTTCTTGATGATCACTGCTGCTTTCTGGGCTCTGGCCGATGACTACACTGGAAACGCTAAGCTCGCACAAAAGCTCCTCGTGGTATGCAATCTCATACACTGTACATCTGACTTCTTACTAACTTGTCACAGGCTGGTGGTGCCTTTGGGTTCGTAACATGCATGTCTGGCTGGTACATCCTCATTGCTGTCCTCTTCGCCATCGTCGACTTCCCTATCCAAATCCCCGTTGGCGACTTGTCTACTGTCATCAAGGGACACAGTGAGAAGGCTCGTCGTGCTTAAGCTGGATATGATGGGATTAATATGGGAAAGGGGTTGTAAGGATGATACGCATATAGGGGCATCTCCTTACTGGCGTTGGTGATGGCGTTGAATCATCCAACAATTGGAAATGGGTGGCTTCTTGTCCGATGTTCGGACCTTGAGATTCGAACTTGATTTAGTTATTGGTTATAACCAAAGGATCTAGTTACTTTATTAGCGGAAAAGATAGTGAATACCAGGGACGTTTCCCATACGCTTTTCTCCACCTTGATTATTTGCTTTGTGAAACCATCGCTGGTTATCAATTTTGGGAAGAATTGAAACAAATTTGGGAGTGAAAGAGAGTGTCTTTTCATTGAGTTACCTACGCAGTGGATCTCCTTCATCTTCCACCCAAAGTCGCTGTGCACTCACAACGAGATCTAAAGAGATACAAGGAGGAGTCATACAATAACGCCATACATAATTATCTAATAGTCAGTAAGCTTTAGAAACGATGTTCCGAGAGTGTTACACTATCATATGTCATTTTTTCACATGGTCGTTTTCGAACCCTTTAAGCACTCAGCAATATTTCTCTTGAGTTACAATGAATAAAGACGGCTACATACAGTTGGTGTCACCTTGGCAATCACGTCGAATAGTGAAAGGATTTAAAGGTTATAATATATTGAGAAATCACTGTAACTCCTGTAGCACCAGATTCGTGATTCATCTTTTGGAGACTGCTTCTTGACTCCAGCCCTTTCAATACAGGTCCAGACCCTGTTCAAGCAACGCCTTTCTTTCTGAGAAGCACCTTGACATCGTCTCCGTATCTCTCAAACCCAACATTGAATCCTCCACGCAGAGTCGGCACTCTAAACTCCTCACCAGGAGCAGCTTCAATGTCAAAAGTTCTAAGCATAGTGGCAACAACAGAAAAGACAATATCAGTGCCAAACACGCGACCAGGACACATATTACCAGCAACTCCAAAAGCTCTGACCTTTCGAACGGCACTTCCAGAGACTTCGCCCGCTTTGTTGATGAAACGAGAAGCTTTGAAGGTCGCGGCATCAGGACCCCAATTTTCGACGTCCAAGTTGGATGCACACATTGGAAGCATGAAGATCTCTCCTTGAGGAACGGCAATGGGATCTGAGTCGGGAAGGTTCAGCATGAAATCGTGGCGAGCGATTCGAGCGACGCCTGTCATGTGGAGACGAAGAGTCTCGTACCAAGATGCCATCAGCCACGGGCACTCGGTACGAACATTGGCAAAGTCCAGACGCGGCTTGTCTTCTCCTTCAACGTGCTTGAGCTGTTGAACCTCGTTGAGTATAACCTTCATTAACTCTGGGTCCGTCAACAAGTGGCGTGTAAGCCAGACTGTAAGAGTGCTAGTGGTTGCCAGGAGACCTAGAGCTGAGACCATCTCAATGTGGTAGTAGTCTGGGTTGCTCTCCCAGTTGGGATTACTGTGGGCCACGACATTGATGCTGTGAGCGGTAGTTTGAACACGAGCTTCGCGGTGCTTGAGATGGAACTCGCGAAGTCTGGCGAGGAGGTACTTGCGAGAGTTCCAGGCTGAGTTTGCTGTAAGCCAAGCGAAGGGCCGTCCAAGAGTATCGAATGTCTCGCTGAGTTTCCTATAATTTGTTAGTATTTATTATCAAATTCAATTGGTAGAGCTTACATAAACTCATTGGAAAAGTCCTGATCCATACTCCAGGGGTTGGCAACTCCCCAGACTGCACTCGCTGTAGCAGAGACAGCCAACTCAAACACCCAACGTCCAACAAGAACTTCATTCGTCTCAGGCATACTCGTCACACGATCCCTTATGTTATTACTAGAGCGTTGATTGAGGGACACAATGTTCTCAGCATGGCCGAACTTTTGCTTATGCAGAGGCTGAGGGTTGTAGCCGAAGACGGCCTTGATGGTCTCCTCCTTGAGACCAAAGAGGCGGGGTCCAACGTAGACAAGAACTTGAGCGAGACCCGTGTCATTTACGTGGCGGGAGAGAACTCGGTCCATGCTAGGATGACAGACAGTGATTCGTGCAAAGGGGATGTTGATGGTGAAGATTGGTGCAGTGGTGGACTTGATCAGACGATTGATGTAGCGAGTGCTGTCGATGGTCAGACCAAAGAGATGGCCCAACCAGGGAACAACGCCAGACAGGCGGGGGAGATTGGAGATGGAAGGGGTATCATTGATAGAGGACTTCTCCTTGAAGGAGCTTGGAGCCGAAAGGAAGTGCAGAAGACGGCGAGTCAACACTGGAAGGACGTAGACGGCCACGGAGAAGAGTATAAAAGTGGGAATGAGGTTGATGGTGAGGGAGGAGAGGGCCTGAGATTGGAGGATGGAAGACATGTTGAGTTGAATCAACACTGATCAATGGTTCAAGAAGAGAGAGATGATTGTGTAAGAGATGATGTGATAGTTGCTCTGATGAACCTCTTCTTTCGTCTGGCCACCACTTCCACTTATACAACTTCAAGATAGAACTTCTCCTCAACTCCAAGCACCTTCATCGCGATCAACCTCAGGTCTCGACAAGTCTCTCCACCACCAACCTCAACCGTGAATAAGCCCAAAGGTCTGGACTAGCAAACTCGCCATATCACATTCCCAGCTGCATCACTTATCACATGAATAATGCCTCCAAGACCACGATCTAGCGAATTTTCGAGCCACACGTATCCAGAAAAAACTCGAATACCCAATGAACTCGAAGAATCTTCATGTCTGTCGTTACACAGGATTCTGGATAGAGTTCGATATTGTTGGAAAGACATATATGCAGTTGGTTCCCTTTTTCTTAAGGAGTGGGTGTACACGGCGATGCCCTCACTTGTGAACAACCCAACAGACATTCTAGATCCGGCGATGCCTTGGAAGTTGTCAATAGTTCATCAGCAACGCCTAGCCCTGTACTCCTTTTCTTACGTCGTTATGTCTCGCATACTATAGGGGGCAAAGGAGTTGGTGGCGTACGCATTTGGGGTTGGACCAACTTGTGCTGATAACATGGCAATACGGTGAGAAAACGTTTATCTGTACAATGCTTATAACCGTTACGCTCTATTTGACTTTCCAACGTCTAAGCTAAATGTATATAGTTCTTCAGGAGACGGCAAGTCTAAAGTGTGTAGCTTTGTTAATAGACTTCTGTACCTGAGGCCAAAGACACAAGCTGAAGTATATCACGCCCCAGACTACGAACCAACAGACGGGTTTCTGGAATCTCCGAGTGACCCCGTTTGTGTGTAGCCATTCTGTTTTTAGACACTCTGGTTCAGGTTTCCCAGTTCCAAGTCTTTGGGTCATAGGCTAATTGCACAACACCCTCTTTGTTTCCTCAACCCATGCAGACATATCGCCATCAAAAGTCTAGATCTACAACAAACAAATCGCTTTCTCGGATCGGTGCGAATCCGGCCGAGTGTGACTCCAGCCAGGTCTTCGGACGCCGAGGGCAACAGCGCCAAGTATAGTCGGTGTGAGTGTTGGACGCCATGATTTGACCAGATGGGGGGATATTGTTCTACACTCCGGGTATTGGATCTTGCGTCGATTAGGTAGGTGACGCTTGTATCACCAAACTCATCGGGATCGTCGACGGAGGATTTATCACACGCGTTGGTAGGGCTGCGACCAACGGTGGCGTGAATCTTTACTCCTCCAGCGGTGCACGATCCAGGGATCTACGCTCACATGAATGAGGTCTTGTATATGGCTGCGCAACGGTTCTTGACTTGATTGGATATAGTGATAATGTTGTATAACCGGGCTTTAATTATGGAATATGCACTGGAATGCGGTTGGATGTTGGTGTCGGGTTTGGCTGGCCGGTGAAACTGGAAACTGCTAAAGAATCAACCGGGCGGAATGACTCTGACATCACTTCCTCTCTAATATGACTTGCATTTGGTGAAAAGATGATCCGGTGTATTGTTTGCGAGCTGTATGTAAGATTCTATGCAGTTGGACGTTCATGTTTCATCCGTTGGAATGTTAGGATCGGAGTCGCCTCAAGACCAAACACGACTTAATTGACAAACTGCATATGTCTGAGACATGCTTCTTAATTTCTTACTCAGGGAAAGAATAGAGTGATGTACTTTAGTGAGAGTGTCAAGAGTCCAAAGATGACATGTCGTGTCTATTGCTCGTCTCAATTTATTGCCTACAGGTTTACACGAGCCACTTGCAAAGGATACATATATCACAGGTAAGATTGCCGTGAGGGCACCATTTATTGGGAGTAGCTTATTATAAAGTGAGCTTCTGTGTCTTATGTGACTATAAAGCTTCAGTGTGGAGGTAGCGTGAGCGATTTGAAAGACGTGGGGTGTTGGATGAGCGTTGCACTTTACCCAGTAACGCAAACTAGTTCTCTCAACTATAAGAGAACTACCTGAGTATCGCACGTTTGCGACAAGACTCAACAGGTCATATACTGTGGCCGATCTTCAGAGATTCATCTGAAGGACAGATGCACATCCGTCCCGCTGATGAGTATTCATACGGTGACTCAGTCTGGAGACTATTGGTCTTTGAACAACAATATGATACGACAAGGGCGCGCCTCAAAGGTTTTCTCAGTATAAAATTCGTCATATATTAACAAGGATTAAATATGATTCCATTGTTTGTGTCAATACGTCTCCATATGGGATCCTTTTTTGACAGGGAAGTGACTCGAATAAAGTTTTTAGTGTCAAAATCGAACTGCGATAGCGGAGGCGATTGATAAGATAAGAATCACAAATATTCTCTCTCTCTTTCCCCTCCAAACGCAATTACTCTCATTCAACCTTTGTATTTCCTCTCTTTTCCCGTCTCCTCCTCTTCGAATAAAGACAATCGCAATGGCTATGCGACTCCCCCTCCGAGCTCGATTGGCGTCCTGCGCTGCCGTCGCCCGTCCTCGGATCGTCCGCCGAGGTTTCGCTTCGCTACCAAATGCCGACGTCGCGGCCGATTCCAAGAGCGCTGCCATTGTGAACGAGCATGCGCCTTATATGGTCGCTACATACGCTCGTCCTCCGCCTGTGTTTGTCAAGGGAAAGGGCTCGTGGTTGTGGGATGCTGAGGATCGAAAGTTCTTGGACTTTACAGCCGGTATCGCTGTCAATGGCCTCGGTCATTGCGATCCTGAGTTTACTCGAATCTTGAACGATCAGGTAAGAAGAATATAGTTTAGATGGCGGAATTAAGTTGCTAACGGTCAATCGTAGGCCCAAACTCTCGTTCACGCCTCCAACCTCTACTACAACCCATGGACCGGCGCCCTCTCCAAACTCCTCGTCGAAAAAACCCTCGAGTCAGGTGCCATGCACAATGCCGCCTCAGTCTTCGTCTGCAACTCCGGCTCCGAAGCCAACGAAGCCGCTATCAAGTTTGCCCGCAAAGCCGGAAAGGTCGTCGATCCCTCGGGCGAGAAAGTCGAGATCGTCTCGTTCAACAATGGTTTCCACGGCCGAACTATGGGCAGCTTGTCCGCGACACCGAACCCCAAGTACCAGAAGCCCTTTTCGCCCATGGTCCCTGGCTTCAAGACGGGAACTTACAACGATGTTGCTGGAATCAATGATTTGGTCAATGAGAAGACATGTGGTGTTATTGTTGAGCCTATTCAGGGTGAGGGTGGTGTTACTCCTGCGACCGAGGAGTTCCTTGTTGCGCTTGCGAAGCGATGTCGTGAGGTCGGTGCTGTTCTTATCTACGATGAGATTCAGTCTGGTCTCGGCCGAACAGGAACTCTCTGGGCTCACGGTAACCTGCCCAAGGAGGCTCATCCCGATGTCCTTACAACAGCCAAGGCTCTCGGAAATGGCTTCCCCATTGGCGCTGTGCTTGTGACGCAGGACGTCTCTGACAAGATGAAGGTCGGTGACCACGGTACCACCTTTGGCGGAAACCCTCTTGCTTGCCGTCTAGCGCACTACATTGTCGGTCGTCTCTCCGACAAGCAACTCCAAGCCGACGTTCGCGCCAAGTCAGAGATCTTCAAGAAGCGCTTCGCCAAGCTTCAGAGCCAATATCCCGATCTTGTCACAGAAGTCCGTGGACGAGGTCTGATCCTGGGTCTGCAGTTGTCAGAGGATCCTACAGCCATTATCAAGGCTGCCCGTGAGCGGGGATTGCTCATCATTAGTGCAGGTGTCAACACATTGCGATTTGTGCCAAGCTTGACTGTTACAGACGAGGAGATCAACCAGGGATTGGATATTGTGGAGGCTGCTATTGCTGCTACTCGATAAAGATAGAGTTGGGTGTTTATGATTACTGGTTAAAAGTGTTTGATCTTAAGACGCGAGCGAGACTAGACAAAAGGCTAGATACCATGTACTGATTTACGTTTTGCGATTGCGATGAATATGATAAATCGAATGTCACATATAAATGAAAATATAAGGATTAAGTGAACCATTGGGTTTGGTTGCGGATGGAATATAAACGGTTTCGATTAGAAATCACAAAGTAATGGGGAAACACATGCATGTCAGAATGTAGACTCAAATCAATTGATGGCCTGTGTCCGTATATAAAACGCACATCATGACACGCTCAACGCCAAACATCCCCAGTATCCTGTGTCCTATGTCCGTCTATGTAAATCTAGCAAATAGCATGTGTCTTGCCAGTCTTGCCCTGGAGAGAATGCGACTCGCCCTGAGATATGTTAGTTAATGAACAACTGTCATAGAGCATAAATGACTTACCTTGTAAACAGGGTGGGCATGCTTTCCACGACCCATGGCAGAAATGTGATTCCTGATGTACTCCTCACGCTTCTTGATAGAGTCCTGATCTGTCTCCTTGAGAAGACCGTGGCACAGCTTGACATCGCAGATGAGCTGGTCACATCGACTCTTTGTAAAGTCCTCTCGGACGACAACTCGCAGCATTTTGACACCAGAGTTGGGAGCCATGGTGTAAGCGGGGACGACCCAACCTCGAGAACGGAGGTGGTGAGCGAGAGCAAACTCATCGTAGTAGCGATCAGGATCACCGCCTTCTTCAGCAGTCTTGAAGCGGAAGGCAACGAGGGGGAGACCAGCCCCAGATCGTTCTGACATGATGACGAAACCCAAGTTCTCAAGAGTTTCTGTGAGGTAGTCGGCAGTGCGGGTGAGGTTGCTCATGATAGCACGGTAACCATGCTTTCCGAGGCGGATGAGCTGGTAGTACTGGCCAATGACCTGTGATGCACCCTTGGAGAAGTTGAGAGTGAAAGAGGATTGGTCGGCTCCGAGGTAGTTGATGTTGAAGACGAGCTCTTGGGGAAGATACTCGGGAGATCGCCAGATGACCCAACCAACACCAGGGTACACAAGACCGTACTTGTGACCTGAGACGTTGATAGAGACAACCTTTTCACATCGGAAATCCCATTCTAGGTCAGGGACGACGAAGGGAGCGACGAAACCACCACTAGCAGCATCGACGTGGATAGGCACGTCAAGATTTCGCTCAACGAGGAGATCGTTGATGGCCTTGATATCCTCATACTCGCCAGTGTAAGTAGTGCCGAGAATAGCACACATGCCAATGGTGTTCTCGTCACACAGATCAACAGCCTCATCAGGATCCATGACGAATCGATCAGGAGTGCAGTAGACAAGCTTCTCGTCAATCTCGAAATAACGAGTGGCCTTTTCCCAACAGACCTGCACAGCAGATGACATGACAATGTTGGGATTCTCGGTGCTCTTTCCCTCGGCTTGTCTGCGGTTCTTCCAGCGCTTCTTCATGGCCAAGACAGCGAGCATGATAGCTTCTGATGAACCAACTGTGGATGTACCAACTGATTCGCCGGGGGGAGCATGGAAGAGATCGCCGATCATGTTGACGCAGCGGTTCTGAATGTCGGCGGATTGAGGATACTCTTCGTAATCAATGAAGTTTTTGGAGAAGGACTCGGCCATAAGCTTTTCGGCTTCATCTTCCTGTTGTGGGTGTTAGTGAAGCTATTCAGAGATATGATGGCGGGGTAATTTAGTGCTTGGGCTGGTGTTGCACAGAGCGAGCTGTCATCCCCAGAGCCAAGAAATGGTTCGTCTCCGCTGTGGGCGGGCTTGGCAAACGACGGATATGGATTGATTACGTACCATGTAAGTAGTGACAAAAGATGCCAAGCTAGTGAAATAGCTGTTAGCAGCTGTTTTTGGCTCTTGAAGTGGAGGCAAAGAAAACTTACTTGAGCATGGGGTTGTTGTCGAGACTCAGATCATCCTTGATCATGCGATAGGCAATGTCGCGGGGCATCTCATTCTCTGGCATATGATGCCTGGGGAGGTCCATGCCCGCAAAGCGAGAGCCGTAGACGCTGGTGGTGAACTCATCCTGGTAGCTCGCAAGCTGCATCTGAGGCTTCCTCGAGGTGCGAGAGCTCGTGGAGCGGATAGACGCAGCGTCAGAGTCGTCTCTCCCACGGACAACAGAGAGATGAGACATGTTGTCGATGAACGAAGGAGTAACAGTTCCGTTGGCAGAAGAAGGAAGATGTTGGCCGGTGGAGGGGAAGTAACCGTTTGTACTTGTTGACTTAACAGGTCTTCCTTGATCGTCTGTCTCGATAATGGGAACAGGTGAGGCAGCCTCACTTGATGAATGTTGTACGAGACTCATGATGAAAGAGTTGGGGGAAGAGGGGTAGCTCTTGATATAGGCAGTAGATATTACACACACACAAAGTCTAATGTAATGTAATAGGCCAAAAAGGGAAAAACGGGAGCTGCCGGTTTTTCCTTGTTTGCTTGCTTTCGTATAGTGTAGTAAGTGTTTGGTATGCGTGGCGCGTCTTTGGACGTGCTCGTTTTAGTTGGTTAGAGCTACAGTGACGATGACGGCAAGCCGCAGCCGTGAAGGTTCAGTGGAGGGGTAGAACGGGAAGCTCGGCAATAATTCTGGTGTTTGAGAGCTGAAGCTGTCCCTTAGTGTGAAAAAAAAAGAGGACGTGTACTGCAAGAGGAGTTGTTATGAGGGGGATGACAGATAAATATCCAGAGGATGGATGGATATAAGAGATGGATGGAGGTTATGTATGAGTGATGCAATAGAAAGCATACGAATGGAATCGAGAGAAAACAAAAGAACTCTCATCGAGGCAGAGCCACCGACTTTTTAAACAATTCTCATGAGGACGTGAATAAAATAAATGCCTCCGAATTTACAAGCATGGAAATCCGGCACCTCAAACGGGAGCCCGCGCATTAGCTATCCATCCGTAAACCAAGGTCAAAGGCCCAACGTGTCTGGTACCTGAGGCTTCTGTAACTTTACAAGCACTGCCCTGTTGATGATCCCGATCCCAGTATCGCCCGTATTATCCTCTGTACCAGCGCAGTCAGAAACACGCCAGAAAGATACCTGACAACTACATGATCTATACCCAAATCAACGACCCCGTTTTCATCCGCTTTTTCTCCTATTATTGGGGCATGATGATGACGATTGCTCGCTCGCTCGCTCACCTTTGCGCTTAATCCCCCCCTGTTTCTTTTTTCGGTGATACTCGTTTCTTTGACTTACACCGACACCTACCGTTCTGCTTCTAGCATTGGCTGTATATATCCCTCATAGACTTTATTAAAATTACTTGTTTATCCAAGTCAAGGCCTTTTGTTTTACGGGCGGCCTCACGTAGACCGAAATAAGTAAACCCAGCGATGTTTTTTTGTCTCAGTTGTAACGCGAACAAGTCAAGGTCAGCTCACCTTGCAGCTGGCCCCCCCCTGTTACCAAATTGGGTAACTCGGTCAGTGTCGATTCGGTGACGTGAAGCCGAGAGAAATAACACGCGGTTTTCGGGTTCTGGTCTCCGGGCCAGGGTTGAAGCATCTGATGATGTTCCCTTTTTTCGAAACACAGACGGTCAGTCTCCGTGAGAAAGGGGTTGCGGTGTTTTTTCTTTCTCTGAGGCAGATCGGACAGATATCCTAGTTCTTTGGGGTGCATGTTCTGGGGGGGGCATTTGATCCTATTTGTTGGGCCTTTTCTGGGACGATGTAGGTGAGTTAACGTAGCATGGTATTTCCCCAGGTAAAGTCGGTGTGCCCTGTTTTACGATGTGCTCTACCTATTGCTGTTCTCATCTCGATATGGATGTTGGATAGTATTGCGGGCGTTGAACCCCCAAACTCACTCCATTGTCTCTTGATCTTGATTATGGGCACACATATCTTGCGCCTCATGTTACTTACCCCCATATTTTGGCCACAAGAATTCAATTCTAGTCATTCAGTGAAGATTATCGAATTTCAAGAGGACAAGGCTCTGGAATGACTTGCAGCTCTAGTTGTAAGCCCCTGCTCGGGCATCAATATTGTTCTCACTGATAGAAAGGCACAATATTACCGGGTAAATTCGAGAACTTGTGTTATTAGCAATATCCCTTCTATCCTTCTACCTTCCCTTTTCCATCATCGCCGTGACCCTGATGGCCCCAAGCTCTCTGTTTACTATTGCTTTGATATTTACAGGGCTGAATAGACTGGGAAATGTCGCGACGGCAGCCCGGCCAACAAGCGCGATCCAATCACGGAGGTTGCCGGCCGGTGAGACGGGCCTCCAGACCCACATCCACGGCCGAGTTCCGTATGAAATGCTTCACTCTCTTTTTCCCAGAGGCTGAGACTTGAGGTTGTAACGGGCTCTTATAGGTACTTGATTAGCGAGTACTCTAGGCTATTATGCCGAGAGACCAGCCAAGGAGGCTGGACTCGCTCACCATGTCTTGTCTTTGCTACACTACAGCATTATCCACTATGTATCGTTTCATATGAGGCCATCTAGACCCGTAGAAAACTACACATCTACTGGTAAGCATTACGAGTTTCTAAACGATCGACAAAACTCCCCTCAAAAACACACGTATCATTTATGCCTCTCTATCCGTGAAGAATAATCCCCAAAAAGGGGACCATGTACGGTTTCTCCGTGAGCTGCTTTCTCACCCCAAATAACCTGACCTCAGTCATCCAAGTGGCGTGTTCTTTCTTATTCCTCACAGCCCAACGTCCCCGGATTGAAAGCTGAATCCTCGCTCATAATCCAATCGGCCCAACTCCCGCCCAATTTCGTGGGGTCTATCATATGTTGCGTGTTGTGCTCACCGAGACTGAGAGCTTTGACGCAGACACGGTCCGTCCGCCCCCTTTTGAGCCCTGTTTCTTTCTAGACGCAGACAATGCTTCGAATGGCTTCACTTTTGTCGGTGGACATCGCAGGCTGAGGTGGCCATGTTGTTTCGTTCTTAAGTCACTTTAGAGGCAAATTAGGCTGTATTGGTCACTTTGTCAGCGATTAGAGCATCTTCGTGCAGTTCAGCAGTAGTGAATAAGCGATGACACTGCATACTCTTCATTATTAACATCAACCAGCATCTTCAAAGCAATGTTTCCAGCCACAGCGCCTCAGGAGTAACTTGCTTTAACCAGGCCCACAGCGCGACGGTCCGCCGGGTTTCAATATCCGCGATCCAGGCTTGGCCGATCCGTTTTGTCCCGTCTTACTATTTCGAGAAGATGGTCAGTGACTTTGGGCAGTCTTCTAGAAGTTCGATGCATTGCAGCTTGATTGATCAGGCAGTCCTTGTCTTGTTGATCCTCATGACACCTCACTCCAGACTACAAGTTGTACAAAACATTCTAATAAGGGTGTCCTATGTGTATCTACAAACAGTCATATCTTCGTAAGAATCAGCTACAGAAAACATATGTGCCCTCGTTGTGTACTCCAACTTGCAAACCAACACGAAATGCAACCTCACAATGCACCTCATCTCGCTTTATGTGACAAAGACCCACATCATCATGCAGTATCCATCGCAATGCAAGATCCCGTCCCTTCCGAACTGTACAGTATGTACATACCTACTCTAGTCGTCATCGCCCATCCCCGTCAACCCGCTCGCAAGTCCCTGCATACGTCTCCCCAGCAGATCATCAGAACTCTTGAGCTTGACAAGGCTCTTGTTTCTATTCTTGCTCTTGCTGAGACCCACACTCTTGCGCCTCTTGGCATTCTTGTCACCGTTTGATAAAGACGTTCCGTTGGTGTGCGCTCGTGGCGTCGTGTCGCCACTTTCACTGCCGCCGTTGAGGTCGGGACTCTGTTGCGGTGTTGTTTGGTTGGAGCTGCGTCGCTGGTTCATCTTTGTCATGCTGATCTCTAGGGGTCGGTCTTCTTCGCTGGATTCGGTTCGCATGTGATGACGACCGTCGCCGTTGATTCTGAAGCCGTTGGTTTGGGACCTGGCGGCTCGGGCTTGTCTGTCTTTGCGAACGCGCATGACTTCTGCGTGGTCGAAGAGTTGGTCGAACCAATCGATACATCTCTCAAAGTGTCGCCAAGCAGGAGGATACACAGTTGGGAATTGCATGAAGCCATGAGATGTTCCAGGAATCAACGTCACCTCAGCTGCGTCTCTATCATTGAACTCGGCGTTCTGGTTTCTTTCCGACTGTTCCTGAACGAATGCCGCCTCTTTAGCACGGCGAAGTCGTCCCGCAAAGATGACCGTATCATCAACCAGGGGATCTCGCTCTCCAGTCATGAAGTATGTCTTGGGAAAGTCAACGAGCAAGGCCTCAGGCGCCAACACAGGACTAAGAAGATAATCCTGGCTGAAATCAGGTCGGTTATGAGCGCCGATATACAATATAATCATGGCTCTCATCATCTCGGGCGTAAGAACTCGATCGTTAAAGTAAGAAATCATCGATGAAGTGGCCAGTCGCGTCTTCATCGGTTCAGGATGATGAGATGACTTCTTCTCATTGGTCTCAGATGCATCTTTCGGGAAGCTCAACGATCGAGGACCAACATGAGAGAACTCAGGGTGTGGGCTTCTAGGTCCTTGAGATGCTGCAATCAAGGCCTCTTTCGTCGTCAAAGCGCTCAACTTGGTATGCGGTGGCGGTGATCCGTCTTCCTCATCGTCAGAGTGATGGGGAGTTCCCACGAGCTCATTGTATTGCATGCTCTTGCGTCGCATGATCCTTCTATTCGTTTTCCTCGCCTTTCGGTCTTTGATCAAAGACATCTGCTCGTCTGTCATCCAGTTACCGATGTTCATATCCAAAGCTGGATAGAAGCACACAAGTCCGTCAGGAGCTGGCAATTCTGTTTGGCCTGGTCTGCGGAACGCTGAATGTCTTGTCTCCATGATCATCAATGTTGAAGCAACCGCCAGGTTTCCTCCGGCACTATCACCAGTGACGATAATTCGAGGAACTTCGGTGCCTGGTAGACCTATGCATCGACCCTTGGTGTTTACAATAGTTCTGTAAACATCGAAGCACTCGTTCAGTGCATATGGATAAGGGAACTCGGGTGCCTTCTTGTAGTCGAGACTCAGAATTGGCAAAGCTGACTTGGCAGCCCATGAGAACAACTTGTCGTCGTTACAACGAGGATCCATGGCAACGAACCCACCACCCGGGATGTCGAGAATCAGCCTATCGTGACGGTGAAGATCTGACAACGGACCATCATAGTACAGCCACGCAAGCACAGGCTCTTTGTAGTCGCTATCGGCGGGCCGTGGAATTCGGATCTGCCTTGGAGGCCATCGCATGAAACGGGGTCGCATGAGTCCTTGAAAGAAACTCAAATACGGCGAGGTGCCCTTATTCCAGGACACTCGTAGATGTTCAACAGTAATCATGCCCCGGACTTTTCGGACCTTTTCGTCTGCCTTTTCAGCAGCAATGAGGTAGAAGAGCGAGAAGACGATGCTCGCCATATCGCGCAACCATTTCGTCTTGATCTTCATGGCCGTCCAGAAGCCAGCGTCCAGCGCAGTCAAGACCCATGTAGCTCGGTAGTATGTGGCATCGTACATATTGGCCATGGGCTCTGGACTCGCGAGTCCGACTAGGGTGCTGAAGTTTCGGGCGGCGTATAAGTAGATCATCGTTATCACGACGGTTTGCCATGCTGTCAGACGCTTAGAGACGAGTCTCGAGAGCAACTGAGCGCCGGGAGGGCCATGTTTGTGGCCTCTGTAAGTTTGTTAGTACTCCGGGCGCATATTCGGAGGTGGAATGGTTACTTTACTAGATAAGCAGACCAAAAAGTCAAGACAGCGAGGACCTGAAGTCGTCGAGACTTGACTGAAGGTCGTCCTAAGACGTGGTCTATCATGCTGAGTAGACCAAATCTGGGTATGTGTTTTATTTGGTAATGCCAACGAAGTATGCAAGGTCAGCAAAGAAACAAAGGAAATCAATTAGAGCGCAGACACATGGTGTCGCGTCGTGTCGTAGGGTCCTTTCGGATAAATTGGTGGTCGTTCACATGAAAGAAAAAAAAGGTCCTGTAACACGCACGACTCAATATCCTCGGTGGTGGGACTAGGACAGGACAGGGTTACGAGAGGCGAGCCTTATCGTGAGTTGGACGTTATAAGTTCGATAAGTGCAACGGTCTGTAGTATACCGAGTGTTTGAGGTGTTTCACGTTCACAAGAATTATCATCGATGAGAAGAGGAAAAGGGAGAGCAAAAGTCAGAAGCCATTGAATAGATACATAAACAACAGGCAAAGGCCAATTCTCGAGCAAACAATGGATCATTCCAAGCTCAATTCGGCCCAAAGGCCGAAGTGAGATGACGACTCGTGACTCGTGACATGTTTTGGTAGCGTAGCACTCATTGTCTCTCTATTTACATGTGAAAGTGTCATCTCCAAACTCCGGGGATAAACGCGGGGGACATTTCAGCGCATCCATGGCTCATCTGTGGGGGGCGCATTGAATATGACGTCGCTAACACGGGGAATATTGCAACACGACATTCTAGAAATCAATACAACATCTACAACTTACGTATTATAAAACAAATGAAACCATCATAAAAATGCCACGTCTTTTTTTCTTTGCTCACGAGGTCTCAAGCCTCTCCCGTCGCAAACTCCAATTACGCATGGCACATCAGCTGAAAGGAAAGGCTAATAGTTAACTTAATCGTCCGGAAACGAAATGGAATGCGAGCTTTGTTCATGCGGGACACATGATTCATTCATGGCTTGTGGCGGCACGTGTCTGCTTCTCCAAATGCAGCACCCCCTGGCTTGTCAATCACATGCAGCAACATGGCATGGCATGGCTGACTTGTCATGACAAAGGATGATTATTGGTGCTTTGCCAGTGGCCAGTGGCTTTGTGGTTATAGGCACTTGTGGACGGTATATGGATGTAGGCACGAGATCTCTAGCAATAACATTCTCGAACTTTATCAAGGAAGGAGCCAATACCTATTGCACGTATCTGTTTCTGAGTAGAATGACTATTCATTGGTCTTGTTTAGTTCTCATTTGGACGTACACTGCGGTTCCAACTTATACCGGGGGTTCATTGTAAACTCTGGCCAACTTCGCAAAACCATTGCATGGCAACAAGTGGAAGGGTTGACTTGCAAACACCATCGCTGATTCTCTTGCCGCTTCTTGATAACCCGTGTGTGTTTTCAGGCAGTTGCCGTGTCCTGGAGCAGTAGTTCCCATCCAAGCTCTTGGGTAGTCTCCAAATCAGACACTCGCCTCAATGATCACCCCATTGCCCCAAGACACAGAGCCTATTGGGGAATGCGTAGCAGTCTTAGTCAACATACTGAAGTGCACGTGTGGAGTATTCAAAACTAAAAATAGAGTTGTGAGCACAACTGGACAGAACTTGTCCAAAAATGCCGCAAACTCGACAGACAAAAGCTTGGAGACAGAGGGATTTGAACCCCCGGCCTTTCGCAAGCATTAGAAACAATGCAAAGCGAACGTGAACGTGAAGGCCCCTACCTCACTACAACACACTCTATGGTTATAGGATGAACTGTCGCTTCAGTAGTACGCATGGTTAAAAATTAAGAAGCAAAAGTTTGGAGACAGAGGGATTTGAACCCCCGACCTTTCGCAAGCATTTGAAACAATGCAAAGCGAACGTGATTCCCCTACACCATATCCCCTTATTGATAGATGCAGTGAGTAATAGAAACATATACAGTCTAGCTTAGACTAGCTAGACAATTTATCTCTTATAGAAATCTTTTTTGCTTATATACTGCTTTTAAGAGAAAGATTTAAATATTAAAACTAATAATACTACAATGCTAAATATTTCTATTATTAAAAAGAAAGTTATTTAATAGTTAACCTGGGAATTGAACCCAGTCTTGAGTCACACCCAGTCATCTTGCTCCCAGCTTACCCGGGGGCCAGATGACCAGACTGGGGGACACCGTCCTAACCGTTAGACCAGTCAACCTTGTACTGTAACTATTGTGGGGACCTTTTTGGCCCAGCTCCTATAGTAGTTAGCCAGCTTGTGCTAATTGCCTTAGCAGAGGCTACGGTTGGACAGCCTGTAATAGGCTCATTTCCCCAAGAGATCAGGTACCTCTCGATAGATAGCTTAGCATGTCGTGCTGGCATCCACTGTTACGATGGCCCCAACAACCAATCTTGACATCGGTGCGCAGTCTCATGTCGCAAAACTCACTTTTTGTTAGGATGACCTGAGCAGACTGTCTAAATCAGAGACAGGCAAAGCTAAACTCATCATTGTTATAAGATAGTCATTCTCTTATGAATTGCGACATTGTTAACCCATTCATTGCGCAAACCCAGCGAAACAATGGAAGATAGATTTCAGACAATAAGAGCGGATCGTCAACTTGAACCTCATACTTTGATACCATGAGCCATATCGACTTAGAAGATACATTCAGTCATACATCATTGCAACACAGCCTCGCGCTTGAATTCTGGGCACCTTCTGGTCAAGCTTGGGACGCCATTCTCTAAAAACATCAGCATCCTTCGCGCGGCCACTCTATAAACCCCAACTTGATTGTCCTGCCTCCAGGCCTCTGGAAATAGGTCTGATGAACTCCACCATCACCATCTTGTCTAAGTGCCCCAACACCAGTACATCAAACTCTACCGAAAGGCTCTCCGAAAGGCCGCCGATGTATTTGCGTCTCTGCGTTGGCTACCCTGAGGGCATTACCAGGCAACACCACGTGGAGGTGCAGAGTCCGACTTCGTCACCCTACCCCGGAGGGCCCCCCAAAATGCCAAAAATGGGAGATCTCTTTCCCCCGAAAGGTTCCAAGATGTCACTGTCTGAAAAAACAAGTAACCTTACTGACCAAAATATGGACAGGCATCGAACATCTTAAAGATGAACAATCCTACCGAACCCAAAAAGGAACGGCGCGCAGCTTACGAGAGCTTGCGATCTTCCCAGTTCAAAAGAAGAGGGGCTGTGACCAAGTCCTGAAGACATGCGATCTCACCAGTTCAAAAAGAAATAGTGGCGTCCGATGTATAGAAGCATGCGAGACGACTTGATACTACCAAAATTAAGTGATTAAGTAACATAACCACATGGTTCTCAAAAAGCATGGATACTGGGCTTTTCTCAGGATTACTCAACTGGCCCGGCAAGATTATGCCTCTCCATGGCGTTCAGCAGTCTTGTTGACTGCCCAATGATGACGGCTGGATGATGTTTACCAGCATAGGGGTCGGCTCCATGCTCAGGGAGGAACCGCAGGCCTCGAGGATACTTCTTGGGATGGTAAAAAACCACGAAGCTGCCTAGTTCGGCGCTGAACTTCTTTCCACTGATATCTCGGAATTCTTTTAGCCTGTCGATTCGCTCCAAGGTTCGGGACTGCTCTAGTGACTTGTCCGGACTTTGTCGATGTGCCTCCGCGTCTTGCACTTGATGACAGTTCAAGAGGGCTTCCTATTTGCGATCTTGACTGGTCTTTCTGGCGGCGGCGGATGCTTCTGCGGCTTCGATCTTCTTGACGTCGGTAGCGACTCGTTTTGCCGGAGGAGCGATGGCTGGTGATTCAGCTTCACGCTTATTCTTTCTGTCTTGGCGCGTCTGTACAGACTTCTGGTTGAAGTGCTGCTCGACGGCGGACAAAGCGGCATGTCCTTTATCACTAGCCTGCTGTACAAGGTCACCGAGCTCTGGAAAGCGGTTGAAAAGGGCAGGCAGATACTGACGAATCTCTTCGGCGGACAACAGTCGGCCTTCGGCATTCTGTCGTCGCCTCAGGTTCATGAAGACTGTGTAGGATCCAGGCCTTGTTTGAGCCACTTCAGGATCCTGGGACGAGCTTCTTAAGAAATGTGTAGCTGCCCAAGTCAGTAGTTCAGGGTTCTTGATCTCGACACTTGCGATCTCACATGCAGTATTCCACATGAGATCCCAGATGGCGCCCCTTTCTTCATGACTGTTGTGATAAACATACTGACCATGCCAAACTCGAATGAGCACCTGTTGGACCCTGCCTTGAAAGTCTTGGGCGAGATAGATCCTAGGTTTGGCGCTGAACATCTTAATGTCTACCTGTAGCTCAACGTATGTAAGCGTCCAGCGACGGCTCTTGACTAACCACTTTGTCTCTTGCCAGATCTCATCTCCAACAACCACTAGAAGGCGGTCATCTTTGATGATCTCTTTGACATATTCCAGGCAAGCTTCTCGATGGGCTTGCCAATTTTCGAAACGCTTTTCCCATTCTGGTCCATTGTCGTGGTTGTAATCAAGGCGGAATGGGAACATGTCGAGCGTCTTGATGCCGTCGTCTAGGCCCATTTTTTTCTAAAGAGGGTATCAGCCATGCTAATTACGTGACCAATGTTCGGTACTTACCTGCTGTGCCCAAAGACTGGGACTGTCTGGGTCCATTACGTGACTGTACACTGAGTTCCCTGACGTGAAGGTCGGGTAGTGCCAGAGCATAGCGACCTTTGAGCGAGCTGGCCCAGATGGTGCTGCCATGTGCTTTAATTCGATTTGGCCCCCCGAAATTGAGTCGACCTTTGCGCAAAATAATTGCCAGGACTCCTTGACTGTCACGCAATGAGTATCCCAATCACCCCTGTTTGGCTTACCAAGGAACGCGTCAACAGGAACAAGAGACTTGTCCGGAAGCGCGTGTGGTGCATCAGTGAATGCCACGAGCTTGTTCTTGAGACTTGACGGAGTGATGAGCCCCAAAGCCAAGTCTCTGTATGTTGAGGCCTGTGTTTCAAGACCAAGAACCTTTGCTGTAGCCCGCACTGAGTCTTGAAGACTTCTAACTGGGCCCACGTCAGTGTTAGCTCGGATCTCATACGCTACCTTTATGTCCCCAGGAAGGATGAGGCCTGTTTCCTTGTCGAGAACAGAGCCAGAGTCGTCATTCTCCTTGTCCTGGGCCTTAGCCTGTGAGGGGGCGGCAAGTGATGAGGCGACAACCGACTTCTTGAAGAAGTATTTTTCGATGGACATGATTGCTATGATCTCTTAATATTGACGAGGTGAGTCAAGTCTGGTGCTGAAAGCTTTCGTAAGTATCTGTCCAATATCGTTGGTTGTGCTGTTTCGAAAAGGCTCTGCTGTTATGCCAAGGAGTTGGAGTGTCGTTATATTCCGAATTAGCAGCGATGGGCGGGGTAGCTGCTCCTGCGAATCTCTGAACTTGCGCGTGTTTTGCTCTGATGCCCCGGCAACCCGGGCAGACAGCTCCGTCCTCAAACGTGAAAGGGGGGTCTTGCTTGACGACCTGAAATGCCACACAAGACACGATACACTGTCATTGAACTCTATGGAGCTCTTCATAGCTATATTTGCACTATGTAAGACATTAAACTCCTCGAATAGATCTTAAAAACGACTTCTACCTATTTTCATTTGTTAGAGGAGTGTGGCATGATCGTTTCCCAATACCATCTGGACTTGGTCCATTCCATGGGAGTATCAATTGAGTAGCTTTACCCCGAAAATGCTAGTATCGCTTCATTGAGTAATCTTATTGATTCTTCATACTAATGAAATGGCTTCAGACTGGTATCTACATCATAATAAGGTGGCCAGTGGGCTTGCTCAGGGGCACAGTACCGAAGCCGCACGCTCAGTCTTTTCTACTGCCGTTGTACAGAGACTCATCAGAATCCATCGTCTTGATGTAATTCAGATGAATATATTTGTTACAAGAACGAGTTGTTTCTGAGATTTCCCTGTGATATTGTTCTTACCATTCCAAATTCTAGAGAGCCGGCCATGTGATCAATGGAGGAACCTATTCTGGAAACTCGCCATTCGTGAGACAGCCCATCCCCTAATTTAAGTTCATCTTTTAACTATCATCGCATCCTTGTGGACTGAGTTTGGCACAGAAAAAAAGGGCATTACCTGCTGTGTTGCGGATCGTCAGGGGGCTCTATCATGGTACTCTGAGATAACTACCTTTTTCTACTTCCTGAAGCAAGTGCAAAGACTTATGTATTCAATATCCTATGGAGGAAAATGTAAGTCTTAGTTAGGCTTAAGATATGTCGTGTCATTCTGCTTCAAGTGAAAATGATACACGAGTGGCTATGGTGTGAATTTATGTATCTACCACCTCGAGTTTGATAGCTTCATTGGCGGGCAATTCAATTGTCCAATAAGCGTAGATAGTTTATCTATAGCTGCCAGTGCAGTGCCAGCTTCGCGTGAGGCTGTAGAAGTGTCATGCGCACGGGGTTCGCGACGTAGGGGGTTGCTCGCTGGACGCGTGAATATAACTTCTTCTGCCCCCTCCTTTTTTTTTTTCTTCTTCTTCTTTCTCTTTATCCAACAACAACAACAACAACAAAATGTGAGTACTTCTTCCCAAGCCTTTGTATTTCCTGCGATTCCTATGCCACTTCCCTTTCTGCCAATCGATTGATCAACATGTGTTGGTCAACGAGAAGAGCTTTACTTTGTTGCAAATTGTGCTTTCACTCAGCAACCGCTCTTGTTTACCTTGCCTGATCCCTTCCACATCCTGTCTATCGCTCAGTTTCATGGCTACCTACGCGGTATCGAACCAGTGGCTCTCTCCTTCACGCATCCTTGAACACCGACAATATCGGACTCAGCTTATGCTCAGAGCACGTCTCTTGATTGTTAACATGCGGATCCGTGTCTTGGCTTTAGGACTCTTTATGTTTTCTACTATCTATTGGATCTTCACGTTCCTTGTTTATTTGCCTATGTATTGTTGAGCAGTTGCTGACATTTCTGATTTTCTAGGGATAATTTCGCGCGCCGTCTGGTAAGTATCTTGGTCAGCCAATCACGTCTCAAGAAGCACTAACACAACCTAGTGGTCGTTTGGGTCCTGGGCGACCGGAAAGTCCTCCGAGGAGGCCATCCCTTCGGGGATGCAACAACTCCCCTCTTCTGCGGTTGTAAGTGCCTGGCTCTATTCAGGGGGGGCTCTTCAAGTGACGGAAGAATGATGACTGACATCCTGATAGCCGAACGCATCTGGGTCTTTGGAGACCCAAAAGTCCTCTGCGGAGGCCACCCCTTCTGGGGTGCTTCAACCTCTTTCTGTAAGTCCTGTCTATCAAGAGATAATGCCTAAGTTCAAGAACTAACATATCAATAGACAAGCGCACCTGGGTCACCCGTGGCCCCAAAGTCCTCTGCGGAGGCCACTCCTTCGGGAGTGCAAACAACTTTCCCTGCTGCCGCCGCCGCCGATGCTGCTGCTGCCGCCAAGAAGACCGGTGGTCCCCGGCCGGGTGCCCGTCGTGGGCGTAAGCCCCGACGGCACCTGTGCCCCCATTGTCTCAAATGGGGGGGGGGCACCGACCAGAGGATTGTTTTGCCCGACCCCGGGCTGCCGCTGCTCCTGCCGCTGGTACGTCATATACCTGCAAATCTCTTAGTAATTATACAAAGCTAATCATATTATAGCAAGCGTGGTGAATAACTTCACCGTTATGCCTGGTGCCGTTGTCCAGGCTGGGCCTGGGGGCTCGACCAGTGGCCGCCGTCGTGCGGTCAAGGGGAAGAAGAAGGAGGAGAAGAAGAACTAGGGGGTGAGACCAGAGGGACCTTTTTTTTAAAAAAAAAAAAAATGAATGAATGAATTGCCCTCCCCGTCTAATTTCCCATGCAATGTTCCTTGGCTTACCTGTGATGCTCACTAACTATTTTTCATGATACTTTCTTCATGACTTTATATGTACAACGGCTGTGGTTTCAAATTCTAAATATAACCTAACAGATTCAGTAGAGCAACTTACCTCTATGGGATCACCATTTGGCCTTACAATTTACTTAAAACTAACATGTTAGAGATTAAACATTACAATCAGTTATTACTATGGTTTACCTCAGAGCTATCGGTTAAGACACTTCAGTCAACATGCTGCTCGAAAGATAAGTGGGAGATTGTAGTCCTAAGTTAGGACTGTTGAAGTTGTCCTGGTTCTTTTGCAACATATTGTAGTGTTGAGAGTTCATTCCCATCGCTTGTCGGGCTCTCACAACCGACGCCCCACTTTAACATTTTGCCTGGGAAAAGCATTTCCTTGTACACTATGCCTGCAGAATTCCATCTGTTTTTCTATAAGGAAGGGCTTCTTTCTTTCTTGTTAAATGGTTGTGGCAGCTAATATGACATTTCCCTTGGGATGCCCCCCCGATGGTCTGCGTAGAGAGGCACTTATCATAGGTTGGGCTAAACTTAGGAGTTCTTTAGGCCTAAACACTGAATAGATTTGACAATTTAGTGGATATTTTAGGAAATCTTAGGTTGTGCTATGTATAAGATTTGTCGATGAAATCGACAAATCTTTGACCATTCCACACGTCGCCAATCAAGGCCCGTTCCCATTTAATTCCTTTGCTTTCTTATATCTGTTTCGCCTTCGTCCTGGCTACGCTAACCTAAAAATCATGTGTCAAGTTGTGTATATAATATCGAACAAGCAGTTGTAGTTCAAGTTGGACTGGAGGGCTCGACCAGTGGCCGCCATGCGGTCAAAGGGAAGAAGAAGAAGAAGTAGGGGGTGTGACCAGAGGGAACTTGAATAAATAGCCCTCCTCATTTGATTTCCCCATATTTTGGTTACCCGTGAAGGAATTATCATAAGTTTAGGTTAATTTAGGAGGATTTAGGAGGATTTAGACCTAAATGCTGAGCAGACTTGACAAATTTAGGCCAACCTTTGTAAATTCTTTACTTATGTTCCCATATTTTTATCTAGGCCGACTATTGCTCACGCCAGCAGTCGAGGCTGTTGGACACTTTAAGTTGTGCTGTCTCGACACAGGAACTAGGCGAGAGGATTTCAGACTCAACATAGCATGTCGCCTCTTTAGGAACTCTGTTCAGCCTCGCAATACGCTCAAACTAACATATGATTTTTCAAAGAGAAATGATCGATTTTACTCATATTCAAGCAACTTTTAAAGATACAGAAGAATTTTAAACCCATCCACGCCCGAAGCTCTGCTCCAGCCATATTTCCAAAATGTCATTCCACTCATCTCTTGATTTGGCTCGGTCGCCGGCGTATCATTTATTTGACCTTGCTGACAACAAACTGAGCAGCAGTGTTGGCATCCTGGCTGTAAGTCAAGTGGTCAGGGGTGATAGCAGCAGTACCGGCACAGACACCGTCACCAGCGTGGCAGATGATCTTGACTCGGTCAGAGGCAACACCCTGGATAGCCTGTCGCTGGACTTTAAAGCTGTTAGTTTCTGAGGGTTTGCTGGAAGATGAGAGTGGCTTACAAGGATCGCCAAAGTTGACAACGGCAGCAATCTTGCTGGTGGTATCGGCAGGGAGAGACTTGGCTGCATTGTGAACCAGCATAGCACCCTGTGAGTATCCAGACATGACAACCTTTGTCTTGGGGCACTTCTGGTAAGCCTCCTTAACAAGACTCGCCCTGTTTATGTTAGATATAAGCGACTTCACAAACTTAAGGTTTGACTTACATCTTCTGGGAACCAGCCTGGTCACCCATTTGCATAATGCCACCAACACTTGCGGCATACTCAACACCCTGCACAGCAAGCTTATCGCTTCCGAGCTGCTGAGCAAGAGCCTGGAAGAAAGGAGGTCCGGCAGCAGTGCCGACGTTGCCCATCTCAGTGGTTCCGCGGGCAAAGATGACAGTTACGTCCTTGCAGTCGCCGCTGAGGCCGTTCTGAGTGGAACCACCGAAGCCGCCGCTGCTGCCACCAGCAGATCCAAGGAAGCTGCCGAAGGGAGAGGTGGATGAACCGCCCTCAGCACGGGGAGTCTCGCTAGAGCCTGTGGGCTGAGAAGCGGGAGCGCTGGTTGAAGCACTGCCGGAGGTATCTCCAGAAGTGTCTCCTGTGGTGTCTCCACCGGTCGAGCCTCCTGGGAGGAAGCTTGAGCCACCACCTCCGATAGGGAGACTGGGAAGTCCACCGGTTGAGCCTCCAGAGCTGGGCAGACCTGGAATGCTAGGAATGCCTCCGGATGAACCACCAGAGCCTAGGCCTGGAATACTGGGAAGTCCTCCAGTTGAACCTCCAGAGCCTAGACTTGGGATGCTGGGAAGTCCGCCGGTAGAGTCGCCGCCGGAACTGGGAAGTCCAAAGCTGGGAATACCAGAGCCAAGGCCAGAACCGAGGCCAGAACCAAGACCCTGTCGAGGAGCGATGGGACCAGCCACTGCAAAGGGCACGAGGGCGATGAGAACAGACTTGGAGAACATGATGAATAAGATCAAGTTGTTTAAACGAAGGGAGTTATTTAGAAGTGAATGAAAAAGAAAAAGCGAATGAATGCAAAGTTGCTGAGCTGAGTTGAGTTGATCTGATTTCGACTCTATCGACGACTTCTATCCAGCTTATATGCTCTCAACTCCAACGCTCGAACCTCTTCTTAAACAGCCCTGCATCATGATAGATTCATCCAAACCTCGTACCTCATCCGCAAGGTCTTCCCGAGTTGGAAAGGTCTCCGAGCATTATCAATCTCTCACGACGGTGAGCCTTACCTCAGATCATTCTTCTGTCAAGCCATTACTCAACAACCCTGGCCGGGAACCATCTCGTAGATCGGTCATGTAAGTCTCTAGGGTGACTTGGTAGGGGTGAGCTTGGATGGTGAAACGGGACGAGGACAGATGAAACAGCGGCTGGGGCCGTGCGGTTGAAACGGCGTCTGAAGTTTAGAAGCAGACAAAAATAACGAGACACTTTACTACTAATTTTTGGTGGACGCTTTTTATGCTAGTTCGGGGCTCATTTATACGCTCAGTTTCACTGAGAATTTGAGAAACAATGGGCCACACGTTTCTTTTGTTTGGCGGTAGGCAAATCCGAAGTAGTAGTCAATGTGGAACGCATGGAGATACCACGGCTGTAGATCATGTAATAAATAAACTCGACCGATTGATTAATTGTCAAAGCCATTTTCGTTTTCCATCAACTGATCATGTTCTGACTCGGACTGCGTTGTAGTTAGATTACGTCTCGGGTATACCTCAGTTCGAGGAATAGTGCTATCCACACTGAAACTTAGCGAGGAGAGGAAAAAAGAAGTCAAAGTATTCATTCTTTATGATATATGACAAGTAAAACCGCTATGCTAAAAACATGACTGAGAAGAGTGCTGTTAAATCCTATTTGTTGCTCTCGTACGAAAGAATTCTCCTATTCGTGGAATGCACATATAAACCTCCGCCATCAACACAAACACCACTCGCAACGTTGGACAATCTTGGCAATAACGGTATATCAGGCGGCATATCCTTTTTTCTAGCTCACGAACTAGACAGGGCTGCCCTTCGGAGGCACGAGCTCGGTGGCCTCATCGCCCCTCTGATCAGCGAGACGGACCTTGATGCCCGCGTGCTGAGCGTAGACGCTGAGGCCGATCACGCACACGGCATTCCACGGCTGTTTCTTCTTCTTCTTGAGTCGATGAAGCAGCGACGAAGTTAGCATATCGTCGTCTGAGCTCGAGGAGCTATCGTCTGGTTCTGATGAGGACACAGACGATGAGTCTGAGCTGTCGAGGTCCGACTCGGAGGTTGGTTCTGTGGGAGGCGTGAAGACGGGGTTTGTGTCTATGCTTTGCATGGTTGTTCTTCTGCTGTGCTGGGGACTGTGATCTCGTGATGGCATTGGTGAGTTTGCGAGAGATGGAGGGCCTCTGTGGTCGGCAGATGAATATCTGGTTGATGAGTCTGCAGATCCTCTTCTCTTGTCTTCGGTTCCTTGGCTCGTATCAACCGAAGATGGGTCCCCTCTTGGCTCAGCTGGTGTTTCACCAAGAGTCAAGGCTTCCAAGCCACTCTTGGAAGAATCTTCTGGCCAAAATCCAGGCGGCGCCTTATCTGATTTGGCTCCAGTATCATCCTCTTTCTTGGTGGGCTCTTCCTCATCCTCCTTCTTTGGTTCTGGTTCCTCTTTTTCCTTTTCTTTCTCTTTCTTGGTCTTGTCCCTTTCAGTGTCCTTCTCGTTGAGAGACCGATTATACTCATTCCTCATCTGCACCATCGCAGCCTCCATACTGGCCATAGCTTCTGCCATCTGTTTCTTCTTCTGTTCTTGCTTCTTGCCCCTGAGCTTTTTCTTCTTCTCGAGTTCTTTCTTCTTGCGGAGGGCCTCGTCTTCATCAACGATTCCACCCTTGGCATGCGCGAGATCATATTGTAGACCGATCTGACGCAACTTTTGAGGATTACTGTCGGCTCCCATCTTGACCATCTTTTGGACAGTCGGAAGCCAGTAATATCTCTCGGCTGTGATTTTGGGGATAACTTCATATGTACCTGGCTCGAGTTCGACCTCGCAATTGATCGAACGTCGATCCCACTTATGGACCGGACGAACCGAGCAGATGGAGGTCTTGTCGTCAACCGTCTTGAGCAGAAAGTGCAGGACAAATTCGTACTGCCCCTTCAAGTCTTTGAAGTAACGTTCATCGAGCTACGACTGTCAGTATGAGTTGGTTGTAACAATGATCAACATACCTGTGAGAGCACGATAACCACCATGCCCTCTTCTTTGACCTCGATGATAAACTTCTTCTTGAGGTAGCCGGTAAGCCAAGAGATGCTGACACTAGTCCATTGTTGAGCTACCGTCCATCGCTCATCAAAAAGACGAGTTCTGTACATCCACTTGAAGTTATCCAGCATGTCATTGAAAGACATCCAGAAAATTCCGTCGTCGCCAAACTGATGCTGGAGCTTTCGAATCATGTGAGGAGTCCATTGCTTGGAGCCATCCGACCATGGACCATGCCACTCGCCATGCCCATCTTCAGATTTCTGTCCCCAGGGGTTTCTGCATGCGTCAGTTGTCTAAGCCAAGCCAAAACTGCAAGTCATATTTACCGAATTTTGACCAAACGGACTTTGTTGCCATCTTCGTCTTCAACTTCAGCCACTTTGAGAATCGAGTATGCATGTCGCAAAACAATTCCGTTGTTATGATCCTCTCCTGGGCCGCCGGCAGATAGACCAAAGACAAACTCTCCATCTTCACCATCGGATCCCAACATCTCACGCCAAAGTCTCTCCTTGCGAAGGACTCTATTACCAGCGACCACAGTATTGACACCTCCTGTGAGATCTTCGACTGCAGTGCCAGACCACCCACCATCCAAAGCATGATAGTCACCATGGACTTTGGCAAACTGGAATTGTTAGAATTCGTATTACACATTTGGGTGAGATCACTTACAGCTTTTTCAAGCAAGGGTAGCCAAGTCTCATTAGGGTCCTCACACTTGGCAAAGTACAGAGACTCAGAACCGGTTTGCTTCTGCTTCTTGTAAAGTCGAGCTTTCTTGCCCGTCGCATCGTAGACTTCAGTATCTTCTCCAAAGTCCTTGTGCTTCAGGTAAAGGTTATCATCAACCACAGTTGAGATCCACTCTCCGTCGCGGTTGAAGACGAAGCCGTAGACGCCACATTCTTCATCTTTTGCGACACAAATCTTCTTCATCAAATCTTTGCGATGAGCGATAGTTGCGAGAGCCGCCAACCACCAGCAGTCTCCGCCAGCACCTTGCTTGATATCTGTGCTGGAGAAGCCACCAACTGTGAATTGAGGATTTTCAAAGATCCATGGAATGCGATGGACTGAGCCTGGTCTAGAGTATCGAGAACCATAGTCTCTGCCGCTAAACATGCGTCTTTGCAGGTTGTTCTTGTTGACGTCAAGTTTATCGTCTTCCAGCTCGTCACTCTTCTTTCGTGTGTTGCGATATTTCTTCATTCGCTGAATATTAGGTCCCTTTTCGGATGACAGAGGTTCGTCATCACTGCTGTCCTCCTCAAAGCGTTTCCCCATTAAACCATTGAGACAATTATCTTGGTAAGATGAAAAGTCGGTCTCAATATCAAAGTCTGGGTCGCTGAATTTGGCATTGGTTCGTTCACATTCTCGAACAATGGCTCTGACTCGAGCACGGCATTCTTTGGCAGCATCTTCATAGCTTTGTGCTGCATTGCGAGACTTGGGATAAGGCGAGTCGGCGTCTATGAGAAGTGACTCATAGAGGCTCTGGGGGAAGATGGAAGTGACCTTGCCTGGTGCCTTGGAGTGATACTTTGACCAGAACTTGGAAACAAGAGCTTGAGGGTTCAGAGGTTTACGCTTTGGCTTAGCAGGAGTAGGCTGCTGGCCAGGAGTAGGAGGAGTTGGCTTCATGGTTAGGTTAGGAATTAATTATCAAGAGTTGAAATGTCTAAAGTGCATTGGAAATGTTGGGGTCCTATATAGCCTCTCAAGGTATCTTCTTTGTAAAGATCGATTGGACGCCTTTGTCGGAGACGCAGTGACCTGTTTGGCTGATGATCACCAGGTAACAGCAGCATCGCCGTGTTGCACATGGGGATTGCGCAAAGTATACTGAAAGTACAGTGCATGCATCTTGGCCTGTAAGCCGCCGCTTTACGCTCTCTTCCCGTACCGAGTCGGTTACAATATGCATCGCGAACAAGGCTGTGTCAGAAGTGATGGGTTGAAAGGTGGGTGAAGTGCAGCAGGAAGCGTTACAGTTAATTAGGCAACAAAGGACAATAACTGGATACGTCGAAAGATGATGGGATTCTCTGAGCTCTGATAGGCTGATGACATGGACAATCACGGGTTGAAAGAGAGGCTCTTTGTAAGTGGCAGTGTTCAAAGAAGCGATGCAAGCTATTATTCGCTGACAATTGCAGATATCGGCCGAAACCGACAGTTCGCTTTGAAGGAAAAGGCTGAAATTGTTCGTCAGAGTTGATCAGGCCAAGCGGCCTACCCTAAAAGCAGCGAGGTGGGGGCCATTTCCAACATACAACAGTCAGAACTAGAGCAACAGGTGCATGCCCAGAAGGGCACGAGAGAGTGAATTACTTGATTTTATAAGCCTCACGTTGACAGAATTGGCTGATCTAGTCCGCTTTGTTCGGTTTTGAGGCCGTTGGTTCACCTTCTGTAGCGGGATCGTCTGACGTTGTATTGCAGATAACAAGACGAATCAAAGACGACATGATCTCTGCCACGTCAGCAGGGAAGATGCCTCGCGGGAGCCTGGACTAGACGAGGGAGAAAAGATGAGGCTCAACAAGAGGAAAGGCAGAAACGGAGGCTGATTCAGAGTATGGTACACCTGGACTGAAGTGTATCCGCGGGTTGGATAGCCCCGGGTTGATTCATAATACCGAAGGATCATCATGACCTGGTAATTTCTTGGTCCTCGGACATTCAACACTTAATCACCTTCTAAAAGAGTATCTCGATTTGATGCAGACAATACTGTCAGTGCGCAACTAGGTTTCGGTATAAATGCCTGATGCTGCTTTGACAGGTTTGACAGCCTCCACTTGGTTCAGCGACGGCCTTGATTTGAGACCCCTCACGAGTCAGGCTACAACCGTTTTGCTTCACTTATTTCTGCAAGGTACCCAGTGATCGTCATTTTTTGGTAATTAACCAACCCAACGCGTTCCCCTTTTCTTTTCTCGGTATTGACCTATTGCCGATTCCATGTTTTGAGCAAACTCTAAAAACTGCAAACTCCATCGCGGAGCCGGACATCTCGGGGTTTCTCACGGAACCGCACACAGTTCAAGAGCACAGAGACCTCGTCGAGAGTTGTAAAACGTGGGACTGCAACGTTAGCGGTGCAGTAGCTTACGGTACGGCGCTGAATATGGAATGTGAAAAGCCGTTGAAAGATAGCGAACTTGTGGATGGTGAGAGTTGGTCTGTAACTAACTACTGTAAAAAGTTCTGGCTTGAAGCTTGTTCCTTCGTCCATGTGGATTCTGGAATGGTAGAGAGGACCCTGTCTGAAACTGTCACTGTCAACGGTGCAACCAAGCCCAATGTGGTGAAGAAAGGGTTCGCCGTCGGCAGTTGGCGGGGATATGCTCAATATGGGTGGGCATGGCATGGGAAAAGAAAAAAGTAAGGCGAAAATGACAGACCGATGATGTAATCGACAAAAAAAACTGAGCCAAGGACCCTGACCCTAGGGAGTAGCTGAAACTGATGATGATCTGGGTGGTGATGTCGAGAAGCAATTACCACGAGAAATAAAGACACTTCTTATAAGCAACAAAAGCAGAGAGGGAAAGAGCACAGCATGGTCATCACATAGACTCTGATTACTTCCCCAATGATCCTCTATAGACCCTCAATTGATCATTCTGCTCCTGCGTATCATACCAAGACCCCTGCTTTTTCTGCGGCCAAGCTCCTCTCCTGATCCGCTTCCTTTTTGTCAACCCCGCCAAAATGCTACCTCCTAAACTCTCTCGCTAAAATTGTTAGTACATCCTCTTATCACATCATGGCCACGGCATGGCCTCCTCGGCTCTACCTCCGCCTAATACGGTCCTGGTGTGCACATCGAGATCCTCCCTTTCTTCCCTTCTTCATCAAAACATCGACTCCCCCGCCCATGAGCGTCATCACGACGTCGCACAACACGCACACAATCCACGAATACATGTCTCGACCCCAAGTCCTCAATTTCTTTCCGATCTGGTCCTATTCGACTTCTCTTTGATCCGGCCATATTCGCCGTTTTACCGATCATGGCCACAACTCCTCCTCCCGCCGCGGCTACAACCCTCCGAGATGAGAGACAGCCGACCCCTACTTCTCCTGCCGCTCCTACGCCAACTACGGCTGTTCCTGTTCTTTTGACGTCTGCGTCCGAATCGAGCGATGATGGAATTCGTTTGAGTCCGGCCGCTGCTCGCCGCTTCGCTCGCCGCAACCTTCGCCGCACATCTCCAACTCCCGACCTCGTAACTAGTCTCGTTCGGCCGCCCTCGCCAGATACTTTTTATGTTGGAGCACAAGTCTCGCAGCAAGTTAGGCAAGATGTCAGGGCCAGAATTGATCCCTCATACTCGGGTCTTTTGATACCAAATGTTAACTCGGATCGTCGAACCGGACCCCTCCTGCCTCCACATCCATCTTCCCTCGGAATACCCAAACGATATGGCGGCAACTGCATCTTCGATATGTATTCTTTGACATATGTCAATGAACCAGATGCCAATTTACTCTGTCCTATCTGCCATGATCCGCTGGTGGATCCGGTTACAACGCCCTGCGATCATACATTCTGCTACCGATGCTTGCGACAAAGCATTGATTCTAGTCCTTCCGGAACCGCCTGTCCCATTGACCGAGAGCCTCTAGCCTGGCCTAATTGCTTCAGCGCACCACGGCTCATTCGCACTCAGCTTAATAATCTCAAAGTCAAGTGTCCTTACCATGCGCGAGGCTGCAAATCTGAAGTTCGTCGGGAGGTAGTCGAAACACATGCTACAACAGAATGCCGGTTCAAGGACTTCACCTGCCCTGGCGCTGATTGTGATAAGAGATTACGCTCCAAACCCGAAGACGATACTTGCCCCCACAAGGAGGATACATGTTTACACTGCAAAGTGACTATCGAGGCTACTGACCGTGAGCTGCATTTGTTGTCATGTCCGAACAGCAAAACTCGCTGTGAGACATGCTGGAAGCTCGTATATCGCAGCCAGACCAAGGAGCACGATGAATTAGAATGCGAAGGTGCTATTATCAATTGTCCTTATAGCGAGCTTGGTTGTCCGGCTCGTGCGATGCGCGGACAAATGGATGCTCATACTCTCGCTTGCGCATTCCACCCAGACACACCGTCTGGCATGATAATTCGCTCACAACGAGAAATCATCGATTCCTACACCAACCTCGGCCAACAAGTACAGCAACTCCAGACTCGCCAGGACGAGACAAATCAACGCATCACGGAATTCAACTCATCTCTCAGTCGTCGGGGTGTAGGCGACTCGGTAATGGGAGACAACCGCACAATTCAAGACCTCGACGCTGGTTTCGAAGAAGTTCACCAGAACCTAACACACCTCGAGGCACGGCAGAGTATGTGGACTATCAACCAAATCATGCCCATCCGCGAGGAGGTAACTGAACTGCGAAACAATATTAACATGATTCGAATGCATGTTAACTGGCTCCTGAACCGAAGCCGCGAAGAAGGCCGCATAAGAGCGGCCGCGAGCTCTGGATCCACGGCGACTCTGCAGAGGGACAGGTCGGTAGAAGGCCCTCGTCTCGCGGAACGCCGTCGGTCAGCCAGTGTCGAAGGAACAGATTTGCCCCGTCTGTGATTACCTAGTATTTGCTTTCTTTTTCTACTCTTGTTTTTTTAGTCTTTTATTGGCGTAAACGGTTTATGGAATACCCCGGCATTTACACGTAGGCTGAGTCGGAAAAGGGTTATGATTCATTGAGCATCCGCGGTAGTCTTTTATCATAGATTTATTTTAATCAGACGACTCAGGTTTGATATTCATGTGTGTTTTCTATGTTTGGATGCTTCTTGTGACACATTGCCTATTTCAGACATGACGCTGCGTCACTTAAAAGATCTTGAAGGCCTGACGTCAGGGGTCTAGAACTTCAATATCTTTCACATACATCGCCATCAATGAAAAAGGTTAACGTTGAGTTAAGGAAGAGGCAGCCTGGTCACGAGATAAGAGCTTAACAAACCAAAATGCAAATTTCACGCAGACTGCCAAAGTTCATCTTTCAATAACGAAAGAATAGCACATCCTGATTGGTCTTCAGAAACTCACTCTTTAAAGTATCAGATGCAAGTCCTAAATCTTAATCATGATACAGAAAATACAGATGCTGTATACTCGAACTCTGTATCACCTCAGCATAGCCATGACCATCAGTGCTCGGAAACCGTGAACCACTTATATTGCGGAGTTTAGAAGAGTGCTGCGGAGTTTGGGAGATGATTTGGCAGGCCAACATAAATCTTACGGCTTTAATGGTAGATTCTCTGTTCGACTGATACCTAACATCTATCATTAACACTATTACCAATACCTCAGTGACTATTTCTTCCAGGCCCTTCTACACGAGTAGGCAACCAAAGTTTCAGCGCCACAGCTCAGAAGCAGCCACTAAAGCCTCACCGCCCCACCTCGAACCTCAGAGTCCCTAGGCCCAGCTCTGCCTGGAATCCCCCCACTCTCAGGTCCCCAAGCTCATCATTACCTATCAACTGTACTAAGTTACGTCTTTGAGGCTTGGGTCCACACCTCATAGATCTCGTTCATCTCACTCTCAGCCTCGCCATCCCATCTCAACCTCTCTCTTTCAACATAATTCTCATCTTATTTCACTTCCTTCTCCCTCTCATCCGCACTTCGATTCGTTATCGCCATCATGGACCCCAACGAGCAACCCTCATGGGCTGGAGGTGATGCTCCGGACAAGGAGAAGATGGAACAGGCAAGTTGCGCCAACAGAGCTCATGATGGGGACTTTATGCTAAGCTAGAATCTCCAGATCCGCGCGAGACGCCTCGCCAAGCTAGGGACATCAACGCCTGTGTCTGCCAAGTCAGACGAGAACAAGGCTCCCGATTCCGAATCGTCGAACCCCTCGCGCACGTCAACGCCGAAGCCGCAGCCGCAGCCCGCATCCGCTGAATCACGGCCCAATATCAACGTCACTCCCGCCGCGCCGCCGGCTTCTTCCAGCCCGAACCCCTTCGACAAGCTAGGGGTGAAGGCGGAGCCGTCGAGTTCAACAGGTACTTCCTCTGTGAATCGTAAAAGACTGGCATCTGAGATTGACGTCGCTCCAGCGGATCGCCCTTCCCCCAAGCCATCCACCACTCAACCCGAGTCCGACGAATCCTATGCCGACCGAACACTGTCACAAATCTTCCGCATCACTGTGGACCCGCATAACATGGTCAACACCAGTGGTCAACGGCTGACATTCCTCCCGAATCTGAACGAAGAACTAAACGAGTCCGGAGAGCCTCTGAAGCTGTCCGTCAACACACTAGATCAAGCTCTTATGGAGGCGGCCAGCAGCTATCCCCATGACAAGCCTCTTATGAGCTACTTCTTGCCATGCTGGAAGCGTGCTGTGAAAGCGTCAGTCCAGTTCAAGGGAACAGAGGGGCCCAAGTTCGAGGTGCATGAAGAGGCAAAGCGTT
Organism: Fusarium phyllophilum; assembly: GCA_013396025.1. Lineage (NCBI taxonomy): Eukaryota > Fungi > Ascomycota > Sordariomycetes > Hypocreales > Nectriaceae > Fusarium > Fusarium phyllophilum. Next base: position 52,191 of record JAAOAQ010000428.1, read on the forward strand.
TGTGTATGAGCGGCTGCTTGTTTGCCCTGACCATGCCGGATCTCTATGGGTAAGCAATTTCACCGCGTCGGAGATATAATTCTGACGCCTCATGTAGCCGATCGCCGAACCCTAAGCATGATACACTCATGCCCTACCTGTTGAAGGGCGTGCAGGACGAGAACGGTCTTTGCTTCAACTTCATACAGGAAGCTATCAAGCGATTCGACGATGATGAGGCTTTCCCTGCTCTGTTCAACGATGCCATGGTTCAGATCAGCAACAAGCTGGGTACAATTTCTATGGACCAGGATTACAAGCCGTATATCCAGGCCATTTTAACGTACACCAGATTCCCTCCTCTAATCGTGAACCTCGCCAAACATCCTACCTTTATCATGGCCCAATCAGCTGCTGGAATCGAAAAGCACACTCTTCTGGGTCCGTTCTTCCGCATCTCACCACTTCAGAATGAGGTCATCAAGAGCTATTTCCCTGGGGCTCGTGGTCTTGACAAGGGTAGAATCGCAAACTCACAGGACGCTTTGCGAATGGTGCTGAGGACACACCAAGATGATCTTTTCGCCATCACAAACGCCTTTATCCGCGCAGGCCAGGAGACCAGATCTCGAACTCTGGACTGGTTCGCTTACATCATGAACTCAAATCACAAGAGGAGAGCACTACAAGTTGACCCTAGAGAGGTTGCTTCTAACGGCTTTATGATTAACGTGACCACGATTCTAGACCGATTTTGCGAACCCTTTATGGATATGGACTTCAGCAAAGTAAACAAGATTGATGACAACTACTTCCGGAAGCAGCCACGGATAGATATCAGCGATGAGACAAAGCTGAACGCAGACGATGCATATGCGAAATCATTCTATGCGGACAAGATACCAGGCGAAACCAACTTCATTTCGGAGGCTTTCTTCTTGACTCTGGCAGCGCATCATTATGGAAGTGAGGCCTGCAACTCCCAACTGAAGAATTTGGACAGGGATATAAAGTATCTGGAGAAGCGAGTCAAGATCATGGAGGCAGACCGTATCAAGTTTGTGAACAATCCTGTCCAACTTCAACAATACGACAAGGCTGTTCAGAGACATGTCGACGCTCTCGAGAAGAGCATTGCTGTCAAGCTTTCCATCGAAGGTGTCCTGCTTGATGAACGGATGCAGAGCACTTCATTGCGTTTCATGCGCATTGTGGCTGTGTGGTTGCTTCGTTTGGTGACTCGATCAGAGTACAAGCCTGGCCAAGAGTCGAAGGAGATACAGTATGTGCCCTGGCGCGCAATATGGATGATGATACTGACAGCTGCAGACTCCCCCTTTCTGCAGAGAAGTCAGATGTATTCTCATGTCTTCCAGAGTATACGCTACAGAATATCGTGGACAATTTTAAGTTCATATTTAGGTTCGTCCACCATGCAGACATTCGAGAGGCCTCAACTAACAAGTCAACAGGTGGCTACCTAAGATTCTCCCCAGCGCTGTTGGCGATGAAATGATTGCGCTCTGCGTAACATTCCTCCGCTCAACTGAGTACATCAAGAACCCGTACCTGAAGTCATCATTGGTTTCACTACTCTTCTCGGCGACTTGGCCATTGATGCATCTGAAGCGAGGTGTTCTAGGTGACCAGCTTGTTGGCAGCCAGTTTGCCAACGATCACCTTCTTAAGGGATTGATGAAGTTTTACATCGAGTGCGAGTCAACGGGCGCGGACTCTGCTTTCTATGACAAGTTTAACATCCGATACGAGATCTTCCAGGTCATCAAATGTGTTTGGGTCAACGACCACTACAAGCGACAGTTGACACGGGAGAGTCGGTTAGTAACCTCCAGAAACATTAGCTGAGATGGTACTAACACCATTGCAGAGTCAACAAGCAGTTCTTTGTTCAGTTTGTCAACATGTTGCTGAACGATGCTACTTATGTCTTGGACGAAGCTTTAACCAAGTTTCCCAAGATCCGTGCTATCGAGAAGGAACTTGAAGATCCGTCAATACCACAAGAGGATCGCCAGAAGAAGGAGGAGGAGATGCAACAACTGGCTAATCAGGCCACATCTTTCATGCAGTTGGCCAATGAGACGCTAGAGATGATGAAGCTTTTCACAGAGGCTATGAGTGAAGCCTTCACCATGCCCGAGATTGTGTCTCGTCTGGCAAGCATGCTCAACTACAACCTGGAGACGTTAGCAGGAAAGAAGGCGGCTGCGGAGCTCAGTGTTTCTAACAGAGACAAGTACCACTTCCGCCCTATCCAGATCATCTCAGACATTGTCGACATCTATCTCAATCTCGGCAACTCACCAGTCTTCATTGACGCCGTTGCTGCAGATGGTCGTTCTTACAAGTCCGAAGTGCTGGAGCGTGTTTCACGCATTCTCATCTCCAAGCACCAGAAGGATCCCGCCGATGTCGCTCGCTGGGACAAGCTCAGGGTGAAGTTTGTCGATGCCAAGACGCTCCTCGACCAAGCGGAACTCGACCTGGGTGACATCCCTGCTGAGTTTGAGGACCCCATCATGGGCGATCTCATGAAGGATCCTGTCTTGCTACCCAGCAAGCATATCGTTGACCGATCAACCATTGTTCAGCATCTCCTAAGCGATCCTAAGGATCCTTTCACGAGACAAGCCATGACTATCGACGATGCGATTCCACAAACGGAACTAAAAGAGAGGATTGAGCAGTGGCGAGAGGAGCGGGTGCAAGCTGCCAAGGACAAGCTGAAGAGCGATGCCATGGATACCACGGAGGGTTAAGATCATGTGAAAGAATGGGTTTGAAAAAGGGGAATTATCTGATTAGATGTGGTATGTTGTCTATCGAAGATAGGGGACGGCGCATGCGTACTTCACTTCGCTCATGGTATGAGCACGGAAGATGGTCGTCTTAGAAGGGACAGTTTACATGAGATGACAGATCAGGTATGATGACAAGCAGCGGTTCGGGAACTGCAGCGCATTTTTAGATGATAAATATCTTGTTCGTCAGAAATATAGCGAGTTGCATTTCCAGTTTACCATCCTATCTACATACACATCAGGGTATTTCCGCCGTATCCCTTCCCCTATCCCCAACGCCTTCTTGACTTTTGAATCACAACTCATGCCTTCAAATCCTTGTACTCCTCCAACACTTGCTCCAGCTCTTTGAGAATCTCCTGCTTGCGCTCATCAGAGCACCAGCTTTCCTCAACGGCACCGCGGACGATCCATGCCCAATCCTTGACGGAGAGGCTGAAGATATCCTGGACGCGGCAGTAGACTTCCTGGACGTAGGCGCCAAAGTAAGCAGGATCGTCGCTGTTGACACTGAAGAGGACGCCAGCATCGAGGAACTTGCGCACAGGGGCGTCGGCGAGTTCGGGCAGGTTGCAGAGAGCTACGTTTGACCAGGGACAGAAAGTCAAGAGGGTGCGGTTGGCAGCCAGTCTCTTGAGGAGTTCAGGGTCCTGAGCGGCTGCGAGACCGTGGTCGATGCGTGAAACCTTCAGGTGCTCGAGTGAGGCAGTGATGAAAGAAGGAGGCGCTTCCTCGCCGGCGTGAGTGGTGAGATGAGTACCAGTCTTTGCAACACGGGCATAGACCTCGGCGAAGAGCTCAGGGGGGAACGCCTTCTCGCTCGAGACCATGCCGAAGCCCGTCAGGGTACCGTCGTTGAAGTGGCCGCGGTCGAGAAGAGTATCGACGAGAGCATGAGACTCGGGAACAGGCAGGTGGCGAAGAATACAGACAATCAGCTCGACAGTGATGCCCAACTCCTTCTGAGCACGACGCTTGGCGGCTGTAAGTCCGGCGACGACGGTGTCGTAGCTAACACCTCGAGCGATGTGCGCCTGAGGATCGAAGAAGATCTCAGCATGACGGACCTTTTCGCTCGCCGCGCGCTGGAAATACTGGTACGCAAGAGTCTCAAAGTCGTTTTCGGTGATAAGCACGCTCATCCCGAGGTAGTAGTAGTGCAGGAAATCATCGAGACATGTGAATCTCCCATATCGCTCTCGCAACTTTTCAGCCGACTCGTAGACAGGATCCTCTGGCAGTTTGATCCCGTTCTTCTCAGCGAGGGAGAAGAGAAGCTCTGGCTCAAGAGTTCCCTCAATATGGAGATGCTGCTCAACCTTTGGCAAGGCCTTGAGGAAGCTGTGGAACTGAGACTTGCACATATTGAATGATTGATCTTCGCCGATCAAGTTTATGTCGTCTCGCTGAGATCTTGCTTGGGATTATCACTGCAGTCTTTTTTCTTTTTTTTCTCTTTCTTCTTTCTTCACCTTCAGCAAAGAGACAGAGGCGATTAGACTGTGGAGAATTCGAATTATTCGCACCGATTGATCAAGTTTTGACAATGGGACTCGATAGGCCCAGGCCCAGATTGATTAGCATCTCGTCCAATAAAAGAACGTAGAGTTGCGGGAGCTCCCGGCCCCGTTAAAGTCATTCATTGTTTGTGGTTTCATTCATTGTGATCTCGGAAAGTATATCAAGCATAAGGTAAATAGATTTATATATTAACTGTAGGTGAGGATTCTGTGTATGCAGACAGAGTAGGTAGTATTGCGTCGCTGAAATGGTCGTTATAGTATATTGGTTGATCTCGACATGTTGAGACAGGTATCTTGCTTGGCAAGCTTGGTAAGCGACTTGTCATAGTCGCATAGGTCGACATGGGACCCGTGGGCTGAAATGAGTGCCGGAGTCTCTTGCCATTGTCAATTGAAATTCCTTTCAAAGTCCACTGATCATCGCATCAAGTGCTGACCTCGGGTACTAGTCCCGGCCTAGTGGTCAATTAGCATCCTACTGTACGTCTTGTGCCTACGTACCTAGTCGTTTGTTGGGTTGGGCCATGGCACATGCACAAAGAACTCCACGGCCTGAGACTGCACAAGTCTCTCCACTTGAGAGGCTTCTTCTCATTTCCTCCTCATATGCCAGTCTCTTGAGTGTCTTGAGTCTTGACCGTCACTTGATTGACTATCAACAGCGGCTTATCGTGCCACCCCTGAACCATCCATTTCCAGTAATAGGGACACACTCCCGTTCCGACACCCGCGCCAAAAGCAAATGAACCGTGTCCAGTTCTCCTCAGAGCACAGTACACTACAACCTCAGCAACAGACAGGCTGGGATGGGATATCGATGGCTTGCGGGTCCCAAATCCACATCTCAGCACTCTCAAACGCCAAGCAAACTTTGAGGGACAATTCTCTCATATTGATTACTCCAAGTTTTTCCTGCCTCGCTCTGGGTCCCGTGTTAGGTATTGCCAAAATCTGCGTGGGCTTCTGTGCCAGCTTAGTATTGGCGATGATGATGTAGTATTCTTCCGTCTCAATGCCAAGGCGTTTTGTGTTCTCCCGAGCATGGGCTCAAAGGATGTGGATGTCAGGAGAATCGATTAACAGCAACTTACTGGCTAGAATTGCCGGCTTATCGTTCCCTACTGTAGGAGCCGTCTGCGTGCACGCCGAGAAGGGAGGATGGTCCTCTGATCTTGACTCGCCTCAGCTTTCAGCTAGGTTGCTACCCTCGTCAGGACATGTAGCATCTTATCCGTCAAATAGTGCAACGGTGCGAATCGGAACAGTTCCCATGATCACAATCGGATGTGCATGGGGATTCACAACATCTGTAGGGTGACATGCGCTATTGACAGCAATTAGCTTCTCTCCCCTCCCAACAGGCAATATGGCATTATGGTTCATAGAACACTTCACATTGGATTTTCGGATTCTCGGAAATATCGATTCCTAACAACAGCGGTGGAAAAGACCGGTTCCCCGACTTCTCAGGGACACTACTGCTCTGTACATGGCTCAGTTTCAGACATTGCGGGGGGTTGGTTGGATCTGTGCCGCCATGATGAGATGTAGGGACCCAAATGCGTGCCATTGATGAGTTTCTCCCGACAGGCAGGTCCGGAATGCCATCCAACTCGGCCTTTGCTAACGAGAATGGACGGCCCAGTCGTGTTTCTGATCTGAAGAGGATATAAGTCTCCGTGGGATTTCCCTCCAATAGAATCCACACAATCTCGAACGCCTCTTGGATACATTATCTGTCAGAGAGTCGTGTATTTGATATTACTAAGAGTTAGAATTGATAACTCTTGCTCGTTGAAAGCAATATGACCAGAAATCGGCCAGAGCTGTCTGATATCATATACCTGCTTGAGGACTAGTCGCAATGTCGGTGGCGCCATTCCGTTCGGTAGCTTATATAACTGGCAGATGGCATCGGAACACAGGTGTCCCGTTAACTAGTTATACTAGTGTGTATTATTATCGTGCCTGTCTGGCAGACGGTTCGTCGATTGAGAACACAGACCAACAAAGTTGAGGGGCCAGTCGCAAGTCCCAAGACGATTTCAACTCGGTCCAGGAGACGAAGACAGGCGTTTCGGGCCGTGTACAACGCTATAGATCTGCTTGTCCGGGACGTTCAAATTGTCCTTGGCATAAGTCAACCGATGGAGCTGGCAGGCTGGTCCTAGAAACTAGGCCATGTGGAACAGGGTACGTAAGCTCCAGGAGTCATGAGGGACGAGGATGTTGAATTGAGAATGAGCGTGTTTGGTCTGTTCGCCGAGCGAGTGGAGAGAAGGGGCAGAGCATCCCAGTCAACAACGGCTAGAATGTCTCAAGAACCGATTAGCAACCAAACATCGGGCGGAGGAGCCACATGCTAATTGGACCAAGCTTTGCCGGCACTTTGACCAGGCAAATGGATCAGATAACTAATCGAGTGACTAGAGGAGATATTGTACGGAGATTTGTTCAGAATAAGGTGAAGAACGCGGAATGCCATCTTCTTGAATGATTCATGTCAAAGGCTCAAAGCCTTGTGCTAGTCTCAACTTGTGGCGGCTCTATGATTTAGCGGTGCTTGAAATTGCGACTGTTGTGCCACACAACTGCCTGCATAGGTACATACTTATCAGTGAGGAAGTATCCAATGGAGCTGAGGGAGAAAAAGGCTTGACCTTGATGCTTATCCAACTGTCATAATCTTTCTCCGCGATCCGAACGGTAAAAACACGTGGATTGACGTGGTTCTCAAGACCAAATTCGCGTATCCAACCAGGCGATTACCGTATGCTTGGTCCGAAAACCAGGTTGCTGGAGAATGAAGCCCATACAAACCCGTGGCGGTATATACTATATAGTGAGATGTGGGTCTCGATCAGCCCCAACGAAACCAATTGAAAAGTGAGGTGCAACAGATCCGTCTTATATGATTGGTCATTCTGGTCAACCTGACATGAACGTTTCTGTGGCTTGAGCGGATCGTCTTGAATAGGAAGGATGAACCGCTAAAGAGTGACAAAAAGTATCTCAAAGAATACAAATCTAATTGCGATATGTTGATCAATTATGCGCACACCGGTTGCCTTTCGATGCTTTTGAGTCAGTCGAAGTGTTGAAGACTTCCACGGCTGGCAGGAAGAAGAATGATCAACAAGGCGGATGTATGCAGCCGGTGGCGGTGATTCGAGCTGCCACATTCCATCGCTCACGAATTTAGCCAATTGCTCACAAACCCCTGGAGTCAGTTCGTAGCACGGTTCTTGAAGGCTCATTCCGTCATTCAAGAGGATGAAAAGACGCACCGATGGGCCAATCTTCAACCACTGACTGTCAAATTTGAGGAACTCTGAGGTACTTGGAGTCTTTGGGTTGTTGAGTTTCTTGCCGAGTCTGAGTGATACTCGAACCGAATTGGATGATGTCCTATCTGTGTCAGGGACTGACTTTGATACTCAGAAGCGCGACTCATTCCCGGATGACAAGGCCCATAAACGAAGGACGGGCCGATGAAACAAAGGCTTGACCATTAAACCCGTGCCAGCGGGCATGTATGATCGCCAGATCCGTCTCTTCTCAGGTGGCTGTTGAAAAAATACAAGGTTCTTGGCTGGGTGAAGAAGCTCAGACCGAAGGGAATAGGCGAGTCGTTTGAAGAAATGATGTTGAAGGCCAACGGAGAATACGAGGAGAGATGGGAAACGGTAAAATTAGACCTGGTAGTGGAACTGATGAATCAACATACGGAGCAGGGGAAGGTTTCTTCGTTGACAAGGAAATCTGAGCATGGGAATAGGGTAAGTTATACAGATAGGTAAACGTTGGTGATAAGGCCCTTCCTGCCATGGAGTTATATTAGCAGTTTTGCTCACATGGAGATGTACCACTCTAGAGGCAGGAGTTAATCTTTAACTTTATCTACTATAGGCAGGTACTAAATTCCCGACCGATCGAAGAATGGAAGGAGCCATCTCAGAGACAGTGGGTTGAGCGAGAATCGGTCTTTCGCTCCCTGAATTAACCAAGCCCAAGCCCAAGGAAAGTCGCTAACTACCACCTACTTCACATCGGATACTGTATGAACAAAGAAACACGGCAAGTGCTGCACGGTGAGACCCCTGTAGCAAAGGCAACCTTAACTTTACCTTCCCTGTCTACAGCGTAAACCTGAGGCTCGCCTAAGTTGTATCGCGGCATGCATCCCCTCCGCCAACAACGTTATTCCATCTTCTTCTCAACTCCTATTTGCGTTTTAAAAAAAAAAGATACTTCCGCTTCCGCTTCAGCTTCAGCTGCATCTACAGCCTGCATCGCTCGCTCGCTCTCTCGCGCGCATGCGAGTGCCCGAATACTGTATCATTAACACGGTGCCATAGCTCACACTAAAACCGTCTCCGAGATCGTGGTCCCTGCTGCAAGACGATAGCATGTACATATGGCACCCCTTCTACGGTAGTCAGCATCCGAAACCACAACTCGAATCTCAGCCCACACAGCCCCCGCCCCCTCGATCTTGACAAGGGCACACGCCAAAGCCTAGCAGCGAATGAGGACCTCGTCTTCATCACCCAATTCGCGATTCGATGCTCTGCCAAGTATTCGTAGCGCAGCCTTTGTTATTATGCCAAACTACCTACGGATACACAGAGAGCGCTTGGGGGCCGTGACCAAACACGACTCGATACATACAAGGCACGGAGCAGAGTATACCGGTTCGGCCCCGCTGCCTCCGCTGGCGGACCATCTGTTTCCACTTCAATCGGCCGTTGGTAGACGCCGGGATTGCTTTAGTCTGAGGCGCGTGACAACTCCCCAAAGCGAAGCGCCCCTGCCGCCACTAAATATGAATCAGTTCTCAGTGGTCCATGTCCATGTCGTCGGTTCTCTGAATTGTAGGGATTGACTTGCATACGAATCAGACTTGGCTGGACAACTAACTCATCTCGTCCCAACTCTATCCTGGCATCGAAGCACCGCCTCTGCCCTTCTGGAATTTTAGAATGCGTATGGATGTAACCAGCATACGAGGCGGGCCCGCATCTCACCCACTTCACTTGGCCATGGACGTGGGCTTGATAGGATGTCTAAAGAAAGCAAGCCACTTGAATCTCCAACGCCGGCTGCTCGCCGACTTGTGCTTTCTTACAGTATGCCCCTGCCTTCTGTTACATACAAGGCGGGTCATGGCCCGGGCAGCACTGTATGTATTGATGATTGTACAGTCCCATGCGGAGTGCGAAATCTTTGAACCCTTCATGGCCCTGGACGTTATCATATATGCGTTCCCTACCGAGTGCCTTGGTGTTCTAGCTGGTTGATATGCTTGTATGGTACAGGTTATTTTAACCTTCATTCCTCGCGCTGACCAGATATCGAGATCCTGCCCTTCCATATAGGGCCCGGGCGAGCCACCCGTCCAACCCTTCCCTTCCCGGCGGTTCACTCGGCTCTAGCCCGAATCCCCACTGCGACCCTGACTGGGGATTCGTCATCCGCCTCCCACCCACGGCGGCGGATATAACCGTCCCATTGGCGAACACCTGGACAAGGTGGCACCTTCGGAAACCATCATGACCGAACCCATGCCCGCCCGGCAGGCCGTGTGCCCAACAGCTTGCAGCCCTCTAAGTCGACCAGCAAACGATTCCAGTCCACCAGCTCGGCGCAAGGCCTCGAATGGGCCAAGGGCCATTGTAATCGACATGCTCGGACTGCACACAAACGCGAGAGCGACTAATTATTCTAGTTCCCGTCTACATCACCATTCTATCCCTGGCCTCAAACTGTCTATCGGCTGCTGACGCCACATATCTGGCATGACAACCATGAATCAGGAGTTAGTGAGTCTTGAGCAGTCCAGTACCTACTGGTTGAGCTCCATAGCTCCATAGCTCCATAGCCCCACTAGTCAAGCAGTCAGATAGTAGCCAGATACCGCTGAACCATGCCAGACCGCACAGACGATGTGTTTCAGTTCTGAGACTACACCCTGATGTGTGCAATCGCCTGCAAACATGTCACTATCACGTAAGTAACTCGGTTTGATCAATACATATGTACGGACTTCGGTTCTGCTGCATATTATTGCAAGGTGTTATGTCCGGGGAATCTGGAATAGATCTGGTTTTATTATAGTGGCATTTTTGTACATTTGAATCAAGTCAACGTGTTTGAGACCGGAGGTTGAGATTCGGCGAATTTTCTGGGCCTCATCAACGAATACCTGACCGACCTTACTACAACAAGGGACGCCGATCTAGGCGCGGGGGTAGCACATGGCATCGCGGATAACACAAGGCAAAGATGACCGAATATCGACCGGCTTGTTTGTGCATAATATCTTCCGGAAGTACCAAGCTTTTCTCAGCAGACCAGCGTCGAGAAAAGCTTGGTCCAGACGGGCATATCGGTCAGCGCCGGGAAATGGCTCACTCAGTTGTTGGTTACTGAACTTATAGTGCGCTTACTGAACCAACCAAGCTTTGAGAGCATATACTATATAGTCGTCCTCAAGTCATGCATAGCTGAGAGCAATTGGCGCACAGGGTCTTATTGTTGATGATCAAGTCCAAGATCTCACTACGGACCCGAGTTCTGACATCCGAGGGTGGCATTGGGTTGGGCACAAGCACTTGTCTTGTTGGATCGATGGATATACTGCTAGGATCTGGGATTATGACTAGCAACATATTCCAGGATGCCCGTCTCCGCTCGAAACACATTAGCGGCCATGGCTGATCTCTCAACAGCCCTGCTCAGCCAACTCGTCAAGGGTCCGGCCACCCCTCCCCCCAATTTACCATCGCCTGGCCCAGATAATATTTCCGAATCTGCGTTAACGCGCGGAGAGCCCCGGATCACGGACCAGCGCCACTAACACGGTGCTGCTCCTGCTGCTGTTGTGCCCGCCCAGGTAGCTAGTGACGAGCAGCGATATACCTGCCTGCAGGCGCCTCTTCTTCCATACGGTACATTTCCTCTTTCTCTCAGCCTAGTCGCCGTGAGCCAAACCTAACGACGTCAGCTCCGGCCTCGTGGCCTCGCCTTTTCTTTTCTTCTTCGCAGGCCCTTCCAGAACAACAGATTGTCCCGGGTCTCTAAGGCTGCGACTTCAACACACAGCCGACGCTTTTCTTGAAGTCACTCGTTCTAACTGGGCCAGTACTCCGAGCCGCAGATACTCTCGCCTACTACTGGAACTTTGGAACCCAAATAGACATTCTAAGTCTAGAAGGAGTGCTATCAGGTACAACGGTAACGGCCTAAAGCTTTGCTTAGCCGTTCCTGGTCCAAGCATTGTAGTTTGGGAAACCCACAATCTATTCCTAGTGTTAAACAAGGTGATGAGCCGAATAACTACTTCGGAGCAAAAAGGTCTCGGGTTACACAGCTTCGCGACACTCAAGATATCCATTTCGCAGGGACGAATTAACACTGTTGATTGCGGACTAGGACACTGGCGGCAAAGATTGAAGGCTCCGTTGCAGGGTTAATTGACAAACAAACGGCATATCCTAGCTTCTTCTTTCCGGGCAAAGCGAGAAACGGGAGTTTGCCCACTTTGTACTTGACGACCTGCAGCTTTCGTTCAACAGAGTTACCTTTATGCTCGTTGACCGACGCCCCCCTAACGTTCCTCCCGTTGGGGGACCTTTTGAGGCTTCCTCGACAAATCCTAGTAGAGGCTGGGCACCGAGAGGGCACCCAGCTATGTCAACACCGCAGAACGTTTATGCTCGCTCGCCCAATCTCTCAAACAGATCTTACGACTCGTCTTCAGTCTCATCTGCAACTTCCCCCAAATCTTTGTCCCAGTTTGCGCCAGGGGCCATGAGTACCAACCCACGCTTGAATGTTCCGGCAACGCCCCAACCTATTGGCATCCCCCCTTTACCTCCAGTCACTCAGGGCTTTCAACCGTACGGCCCAATGACCACATCATCTTCTCTTGGACACGATTCACTTGCTTCGAATGAATCTGTAGCCAGTACTCCGGGACCATCATCCGCCCACTTAACAGGACCAGGTGGTCAGGGACAGAAAAGAGCATACCGACAGCGAAGGAAGGATCCCAGTTGTGATGCTTGTCGAGAAAGAAAGGTGAAATGTGACGCAACCGAGACGACAAGTTGCTCGGAGTGCTCGAGTCGAAATGTCAAATGTCAATTCACCAAGGAGACGAACCGGCGCATGTCGTCTATCAAACAGGTGCAGGACTTGGAGAAGCAAATGGAACGGGTGAAAAGGGAGAACAGTGGATTGCGCCGTATGCTTCAGGATCGAGAAGGGCCCATGGACCTTGATGCTGAAGGAGGTGACGAAAACAGCTTTAGCTTACCAGCCATTGGATCCGAACCGAAGCGACGAAAGAGACCGGCACCAGTTCCAGAGCTAGCGAGAGCGAGGGCCAATGTACGCGATTTCTCGAGAGGTATCTGGAAACTCCCGGCCCAGTATCGTGAACGAGCCCCTATATTCTTCGACCCCCCGAGACCAGAGTTACCTGCTAGACACGTTGTAGACCAACTGCTGCACGCCTATTGCAACTCGTCCCACTCCATGTTTCCGATCATACACATGCCATCGTTCCGATCTACTATCAACGACCTCTACAACAGCAATGCATCCAACAGAATGTCCCCAGCCTGGCTTTCTATGTTCTTCGCAGTCCTGGCAACTGGCAGTCTCTTCAACCCAACATCAGGCTCCCAGCCAAACTCTTTTTACGAACCTGCCGAATTTCTTGAGATGGCGAACAAGATGATTGACCCATGGTCTAACGATTTTACTCTGGAACATGCCCGGGCACTAACATTAGTAACTCTCTGCCTGAACGAGATGAACCTTAAGTCAGCGGCCCGGGGATGGTTGGGTAGGGCTGTCCGCGTTTCCCAAGATCTCGGCATGCACGTTGAGTCGGGGCCATGGCCAGTGATCGAAGGAGAGATGCGACGCAGGACTTGGTGGATGATATACATACTGGACAGGACCTTGGCTACTGAGCTGAGCCGACCCGTTTTGATCGACGACGACGACTGCGACGTATCATTGCCAGCTGGTGTTGACGATCAATTTATCCACGAAGGAGGCATGTTGGTACCTACGGGAGCGGAACCTTTGACTCACTCCCTGCTCGCCGTTATCCATGTTGTACGGTCGTATTCGTCGCTTCTTACAGCACTGACACCCCAGTCGATGTCATCAGTTCATCTTTCAACCCTTGACACCCACCTGAAGAAATGCCTGAACATCTTTCCGCCAGCATGCGACCCTTCGAGCAGCGTGCCCCTTGCACCCGGCTTTCTTGCTCCGTTGGCATACCTATTCCACGCTCGTCTTCTCCTACATCGGCATCATCTCGATCCTGTATACCCCCTCGAGGCTCGGATGGCTTCTCTCGAAAGCTGCACTCACATTGCTCTGGAAACCGTATCTCTGCTCCATCGATTAAACGGAAGCCTGTTGGCCGACAGCGCAACTACCTTGTTGACCACGCACATATTTCGTTGTGCCCTATTTCTTCTCCTTACAGGCTATATAGACCCTGCAGTGACCGCAGTGAGAGCACTGGCTTCCATCGATCGACAAAGAGATATCACAATCGCATGCGGTCGTTACCTGTCGTTCTTTGTATCCGCCTTGGCAGCCAAGAGAGTTGAGTGTACAAACTACCTAGCAAGGAGTGCCCCACCGCATTTTGGTTCTTCAAGGCCATCGATAGACCAAGCAGCTCTTCTACAGATGCTGTCACGGGACGAGGATTTGATTGTATACGTTTCCGCCGATCTTCAGGCATCAACTGATGCCTCGTGGCTTTGGGCAGGCCTAGAGCGAGAAGTCCATCTACACCAGTCCCTGTCGCCGTTTCAGCATCCCATATCGGCCACCAGAAACGAGTTATTCAGCCCTGAGGCTCGTACGGGACTGGACGAAGTCGACAACAAAGATTGGGGTGGATGGGCAAGGCTCGAGACGGCCATTCGTGGACTGGATGGTGTGCCAGCCACGACCCCGACCCCCTCAAGTGCAACTTGGACGCTACCTCCGCCCATCAAGAGCGAGACGCCTGGACCAGCGGTGGAACTCCCAAGGCTAGGCGATGTATCTCGTTTCGGGTCCGAGATACCCAAGTTGGGCGAGGGAAGTACAGCGGTGAGCCCTGTGGCAGGGGGCAGCAGGACACCGAGTGGAAGCACAACCGCCCCATCTACCAGCAAAGAGCGGTTGAGTATCGCCAATATTATATAAAGAGTTTGGTGGGGAATTATGAAAGCGATTTTTAATGTTTATTTTACGAGCCTTGTCTTCCTTGTCTAGTGCTGGAAGCTGGCTCACCTGCAAAAGTTGAAGGAACAAGGCGCATATAAACAGCCTGGTTTTGGTGCATTCTGTTTTTGACATGGCGTCCTGATATTTTGTTGCGTATAGCTGCTTCCAGGTAGTATAGTATGGTACTGCTTGGGGATAATCTGTACGAAGATACCACGCGCTGCATGAGATGAGTATAGGATTTTTGCATAGCACAGAGGCGCACCCGGCGTTGTTGGGACATGACCTATAGAGCTGTATACTTTCTGCAACGGTTATAATGGATACACGAATTTACCGTTTGTGTGGTAGCACAATATGTGCGAGACAAGTTTCAGCTTGAATATCCCATCAAGACCGTTCCATTTATATTCCGGTACCAATTTGAAGAGAAAAGTGCGTCAACATCGGTGTGAATCAAGAATATGTCGTAACTCAGCTCGGTGCCCCTTTACTCAAGCCCAGCTTGACAACTCTCTCACGCAGCATATCTCGCATATCGCCATTATCATCCATATACTCGGTCAGGTCAAGGGCCTTCATAGCCCATTGTTGACATAGATCCTCGTCACCTCTCGCCAAGATATCAATTGCATGATTAAATGTTGTTGCGATGATCCAGTCTAAGTCCTCTGCCGGAAAAGGCTTTTGCATCTGTGATAAATGTTAGCCCTCCCTAAAAATGAACCCCATCAAGAATGTATAGTGATGGGAAACACTTACTTGGCTTCCTTCGCGCGCTATTTGAACTGCTTGTTCCACAACCTGAAAGGCAAGGTTGTCGTCCAGGGGTAGAATAGCTTGGAACATGCATCGCATGTACTTTGCGAGTTGCTGATTGTCAAATTGCTCCAGCGAGAATATCTCATTGATTATAAGCCGCATGGTTCCGTATACGACTATTGGAATTAGTTTTCCATGTGCATTGCTAGAAGCCAGTCAATACATACTGTTTCCTGAGGCTTGACTCCGTAGCAAGCAATCCCCCATTGCCTTATATATCATCTCATCTTTGCAAATTCGAGCCTTCCTAATAATCTGACTAAGATCGTCCCAACTCTTCAAGCACACGGCACTCTCAAAGTCAAAGAGGAAAAGCGTTGACAGCTTGGCCAGGAGGTCGGGATATATCTGAGACTTGGGATCGTTTCGGAAATGAGCGTCAAAAAGGGTGTCGAATTCTGAAATGTGCCATCTTGTTTCAAGGTACTGCTGCAGCTGTTCATCTACCTTGTCCCCAGTACGAGCCTGGGAGATAAGTGCTGCGGCGACGACAAAATGACAACGGACGGACATAAGTCGTAGATCAGTATCATCCTCCGAAGGAAGATCGGATGGGTAACAATCCACAAATGCGAGACACGCACGGAAAATGCGGATTAGATGCCACAGCCCCTAGACATGACACTTTGTCACACCGATGTTGTATGCGTTCTTTCGAAACCAGTGCAGCTCCGATACTGTGAAGACTTTGCAGCCTTGCTCATCCTTTGGTTTCAATTTGGCGTGCTCACCAGCTGTGCGTGTTAGAACCCAATCAGCCTTTTGAGAGAGAGAGAGAGCTTACCCCTTTCGAAAATTCGGCAAGTTTCTTCTGCAAGTTCAGGACTTGGGTCTCCGTCGCTACCCTCTTGCGACTCAAGCGAGTGTATAAGCCTGATCGTGCACCTCAGAATCGATGGCAAATTGATTGTCAAAGAGCCTTCATCATCAAAGGTTTCGGCGACCGCCTTCAAAGCTTCCAAGGTCATCAATTTATCGCCGACGTGCTGTGCATCTCTTATACATGCGTATAGTATATCTCGACATTGAGACTTCTCAGCAAAATTGCCCAAGAATTCGACACATTGGCGACCCAAGTCATGGTCCCAGTTCAGAAGAGAAACCCTGAACATGAGGTATCTGGTGAGCGGCTCATCCTGGATGCTTCTAGGCATCGAGTGAAACGCAGAAAGTGCAGCTTCTGAATCACTACAAGAAGTAGCGCACAGCACCAGCCTTCTACTGAACTTGCCCTGGCATGCCTCGCCACTATTCGCAAAGATAGAGTGGAGCGCAACCTGGCACCAAAGCTGGGATTCTTTGTACTGCTTTTTGGAATAACTGGTATCGAGCTTCTTCCAAATGAGCTTCTCTTGTCAGTTACGTTCATGAAAGAGTGCTGAAGTAGTTAGACTGACAGAAAGTGCAGCAGTCGAGGCCTCAACATCACACTGGCCAGCTTCTTGAACGAGCTGATCCATGGTCTGGGTTAATTCCGCTACGCTCACTGACGCATCTGCTTCCATCGTGCCCATCCAAACTCGCCGGACAATGGCTTTGCCTATCCAATCCATGTTACGGGAAGGCATAAGTTTTCTGAGTAATAACTCATCCATGAGGCCTATCGCCAAACGTGGACCTCTCATCCGTAGTTCGCTGATACCATGTAGAAGAAAGCCGAGCCCAGCGTCCGACAGATCGAGCGACCTTATCATACGGCGCAGTATACTCGCGCATGCATCGGCGTTAAAGATTTCGCTTGGAGATCGTTGAAGAATCTCGAGTCTCCAGTGTAGAACCACTGGCTTGTCCCCGATCTCTGATTCAACATGCGACACAAGGTTCTCAGCTTCTTGTAGTCCATCTTGCGACCCTGTGGAGAGCAATGTCTGTATGAGTTCGTGGTGGATGGATATTCGAAGTTCCAGCCCTTCTGTTGAAAGCCTTTCTAGTGCTTGGTCATTGATGAGGTCAAGTGCTCGCCGGAGCCACTTCAAAGCCATTTCATTATCGCCTCTCGACAAGAGGTCGCCCCCGATTCCGTGAAACGTGTCAGCCAAATGTTCAGCAGAAGTTGGATCGAGATTGTGTAAGAGGTCATCTGCTTTGGCGTACAAGTGCTCCGCAACATCGAGACGGCCCTGTTTCCATGACTTGACCGGTCAGCAAGTCGTCAGAGATGCTGTTTATCAACTCACCAAAGCACATCGCATGGTTAAATATTCCGCCTCAATCTTTTGCACCTGCGCACTATCTTCAGCACTCAAGTTGTCGATCTTCTTTAGTCGGTCGATGTAATCCGCAGCTTTGGCCATACTCAGAAACGCTCCGTCCAGGTCCGATGATTCGACACAAATTCGCACCAACGTGAGTGACAAGCCCATCATGTATATTATTTCTTCCAGATTATCCCTCCTTTTACCACGTCGATGCTCCCGTGCGAGAGCATGGGCGAGGAAGGCCAGGACCCGAGTGCGAACCAGCAGTTGAGTTCTAGAAGCGGACTGCAGGAGGTTATCCCTCCTTCTCCTTTCTTTGATACATTCGTTCCATAGCTTCCTTCCGATGTCCTTTAGATTCCTGGAGACTTCTAGCGGAGGAGAAATGCGGTTCTCTGTAAGAAATTTGGCTGTGGTTATGTGATGGTTCAGGTCGGAAAGGAGAACTTCGGTTGAGCTCGAGTCACATGAGGTGGGCAACTTGGAAAAGAGATCTGTGGCGAATTCTATCCCGATACTGCGAGTCAGTAACTGCCACATCCATTCGCTGTTCAATCCTTGCCTATGATTTCCTCGAGCTTCTTGGTGTGGTTAATAGTAGATACTTCAGCCGACGCCATGACAGGTTCAAAAGGGGAAAGCAGCCGCCTTGTATTAGAAGCGATGTATTTGGAGAATAACGTGATTATCAGGCATATGAACGGAAAGAATAAGGTAAGTCAAGGTAAGGAATACCTCGGCCCCATAAGATCCTCCTGCATTTAGAATGGAGTCATGTGAGTCTGCTGCTGAACGGTTGAGAGCAGGAGCGATGAAAGTGCTCCTTCCAACTGCCTAACCAACTACCCAGAGCCGAAAATCGGGCTCAAAAGGTCAAGAACCCAAAGGCTCAAAACAAAACCATCACCAAGAGACTTCTCAAAAGCAAGATAATATTCAAACTGTTATCTCCTGTCTAACGTAATGCAAATGAATACATACGCTCCGAATCCTTGTATCCAAGCGCCGTTCCCAATTCCGACTGTTTTCTTTTTCTTACTAATGTTTGAGGCCTTATAGCACTCTTTTGCAAGTGTGGCAACTCATGCTGTGCTTCTTCTCACGAAGCATCATATATTCACGGCATATACATGTATCAATACACCCTTGGTTATTGTGCTGGTGGGTCATGCGGCAAGAAATTACCAACAATAAGAGCTGGTCTATTCGACTTAGTCAGTATAGGGAGGGAGGCACATAGAGCCCGAGTGACTAATACGTACAGTTTGTGCTCGTCTCTTCTGATCATGAACGAGAAACAACATTTCACAACTGGATGCGTTGACCCAGGGGTTGGATTCTTCAGGGAGCAGGCCGTCAAGAGGGTCTCATGCGCTGGATCGAAGGCAATCGTGCCAAACTCTTCCCAGTATCGCACCATTGATTCTTCTGTGAGGATTTCGTGCAACGCGATTTTGCCCTAGAGTAAGCAAACGTTAGCAATCCATTCATTTGCCAAACCCCCTGTGCTTCGGTTGGCAACAAACTACTGTCACGAGGAGGTGTAGGCCAAGCAAAGCAAGACTTACATCTCTAAGTTGAGCTACTGACACGCCAATCAACTCTGCCATCTCCTTGTTGCCCCTGAAGATTTCCCCAGTTCTTCGCCAGCAGCACGCGGGCACTGCCATGCTTGCAAACACCCGGTCATAGTCCATGAGCTGTTTCTCAAACCACATCTCAACGTACACAAGTTCTATATCCGTCAAAGCATGTGCCTTTTCTCGAAAAGCGGGCCTGAACCGGGCGATGGTCCTCAGAATCTTTTCCCGTGACGCTGTTGTGATGTGTGAATTGAGATATGCACCCAGGCGAGAATAACCGTTGATGTAATTGAACGGCTTTAACAGTCCAGCGTCGTACTTGGCCTTGAGCACACGCGCCATTCGCTCCTCTGGCGTGTCGTTGCCCGATGGGTCGGCAGCTTGTAGATAGTATTCGCGAGCCTTGTCGGCGGGCACAACGCTTCCCGGCCGTGGAATGTTCTTGCCCTCAACATTCGGAGGGGGTGGCAGCATTGATCCCTCTGTCATGTTTGACATGGTGTTTGAACCACCGGCTCCCATAGAGGTGTTGGTGTTATTTCCAAACCTGGGTAGCATCTCCGACTGGCTCTGGCTCGACCGCTTGAATGCCGGGCTCTGTTGTTCCTCTGGCGGCACACTACCGTCATCGAGTAGACTCGTATGGAGGAAATCGTTGAGAAGATTGAACTCGTGAGTGACTTCTGAGGCAATCATGTAGTTGGGGTGATAGCTGTGCATATCATGAAAATGGTTCTGAGCTGTCATCCACGCATCTTGGAAACCCGCAACTAGTGGCGTGTCAGCCATCTCAGATCAGGAACAGATTTCTGGGCAGCCCCAACCTCAGCCCACCCGTCTCCGCTCGTGATTAAAAATCGAAACAAGGGACAGGCCCCTCTCAGGGCAGGACAAAGGGACACAAAACGTACATTGATTCGCGTTACTGTTGCCGTTGTTCAACGCATTGCCCTGCAGGCCCGAGACCTGGCCGGGTTGCACAATGGACAGTGGGCTTCCTTGTCCCAGCACTCCCCCAAAAGATTTGGAACCTCGCTGCCTTGTCGTGTCAAACGTTGGGGGAGGTGGACCCATGGTACTAGAAATCGAACTACGAGCCATATCGGACTGTGCGTCCGATTCATCAACTACAGAGGGCGCCTGTATGCTCTGGGTGCTCTGAACACTCTTTGCCTTCTTGGAATCGGCATCGCGAGGCTCATCGTGACAGAGGTGTCCAATGTTCCGCTTAATACATCTGGTACATGGTCTCTCCTATTCATGGCGTCAGTGACATGGTTTTGATGGTGTAGAAAGCCAGCCCATCCCCTGAATAGCTCAACACAACAGCTGCAGCTCAGGTGTCCCAGCATGTTATCAAGGTAAGAAGCAGGGGTCGCCTAGGATCGTACTTACAAGATCGCAAGTCATATGCTGGACGCGGGTAGAAAACAGATTGTCAGCTACAGTTCTCTAAAAGCTCACACATGCAGAGTGATGGGTAAACTAGACGAGATTTGTCTCATGGGCGCCATGTCCGTCGCACAATGCTTCAGCTCAACAAATGAACTGGCTGCTTAGAGCGCCTAAAGCTGCTCGAGGTCCAGACAGAACCAATGCGAACGCGCGTCGTTGAACTTGGGGTTGACTTACAGATCGTCGGCAATATACGCAAGCTATAATGAAGCGCCGTAGCGATGTCAGCCCAATGTTCTTGTTACGATAGATAGAGAGATGCATGCGCCATGTTGAACCTTGCCCCTGAGATTGGAGTTGACAAGTCGATGGCTTGGCTAGTTGATTGGTCATGCTTCAAGTATTCTTTTGATCGCAACTATCCAGTATCATGACCTTCACTCACAACCCCAGCGCGAACCCTCATGAGCACATGCGCAACACCACATCTAGAACTTGTGCAAGGGAAGACAGCCAAATTACTTAGGAAAACGTACCGTGGTTGACTTTGCGTCTCTTTTTTGTAGGGGCCTTGTTATTGCCAGAAGCAGTGGCATTAGAGCTCTTGTCGCGATTCACAGCCTTGCCATCGTCGCCTTTGGCAGGCTCCTGCTTAGCGCTCTTGCCCATGGTAGCGGCATTCCGGTCGGTCATTGTGTCTTATGCTCCCATTGGATCTCTTGGTTACGCAAGGCGGCGTCAGGTTCGCAGATCATTTGCGGCTCGCTGCAGCAAACTTGTATGGGTCTACAGCTCAGCCGAAGCGACACGATCCATTCGCACGTTTTCGGCGGCTAGTTGTTGCGATTGCGATTGCGATTGCTATTTCTGCAGTTCCTGTGCGCGGGTGTAGGTTTGTCGACTGTAGCTTTGCTCTGGCTAGGAGAGTCGCGCGCGTGAATTGGTCCCGTGGAGGGGGAGGGGAGGAGGAAAGTGGCTGCGCAGGTGGTGTGAGCCGAAACGGTCGAAAGGATGAGGGTTTGAAGGGCACGAGTGAGTGCAACGAGATGCAAGAGATGAATTGATAGCTCAGCAGCCGAGGCTGGCCCAAGAGAGGTAAAACAATGGACACCAGAAGCTTGTAGCTGTCCAAGTCGAGAGAGAAGGCAAAAAGACTTACGAGGACCTGGACGGTGAAGTTTGAGCCAGGCGTTGGCGTTGGCGTAGGCTTAGGCTTAGGATTAGACCTGGGGCCGAAATAGGCTGGTCTTGCTTGGTTGACCACCTAGTGACTTGACTGAGGATTGTGGGGGCGCCTAGAAGCAGAAGCAGCGCACAGCTCACGAACGAAGTGGGCCTCGGATCAGCCAGTTTACGTTGAATATCGTCGTGAGGAGCGTGAAAGAGGATTAAAAGTGATCCGTATTTTACATGGGTTTGGGTACTGTTAGTCACGAATTGTAAATGAGAGAATGAAATCTCTCCTCGTTTTAGAGACTGAAGAAGCAGGCCAGAGCTAAAAGTCAACTGCATCAGCCAGGCAGTGGAGGGCTACCAGCGGGAAGGACTTAGGTTGCTTCCTGGGGGCTGGGCCTACAGTACAGTACCTCTTGGAATAGCGGGGTTTAGGGAAGGTGTCAGTGGTCAGTGGTCCCCCGGCCTCGGTGAACGAGCGGCCGGGGCGGGTCCGGGCGTGTTTCCGTACCGCCGGAGTACAGTCCAGAACTACTATTCCCAAAAGCCTCAAATCTGCAGACATACACAAGTTAGTAAATTAATCATACTGATAGATTCATGAGCTTCTGATGTCGAACTCTGGCTTCCAATTTAATTGTCCATAACTGCCAGCAGCCGAGGCAACAGCAGTCAGCCGAAGGATCTATAAAGTTCATTACCTAGGTCATAGGCATAATGTAATTACACTATACAGTGTTGCAAGACAAGACGAAAACTGTACTTTATGCATTTCCCTCAGTTTCTGGGGTGCATACTTTTCAACCTGGACCATTATACAAAGGGCATATAACTGCCAGAATGGGAGATATACATCCATATCCGAATAAGACAGTCAGGCCTCCAATCGAACTCCAATATCCTCACATCTGCTGACCCCAGCCTCCAATTTCAAAGTCAGGCACAATCCCATTCTCTCGAACAATCAGACCCATTTCACTTCTTCAAGTCATAATGAACAGACCGTGCACACACCAGGGGCCATGAGCCTTTTCTTTGACAATTTCTGACATGATCTTCTACAGAATAACCTGGTACGATACAGGGCATGCTGACCTTGACCTTCGGTGAAAGAGAATGGCGCTAAATAAACTCACAGAAGGCTGAAACACTTGTCCAAATCGAGTAATAGCTCGTCTGGGCCATCTCTGCGCGTTATTATTCCTTCACTGCAACTCTATGATGTTAATATCACTTTTCATTTTGCACTATATTAATTGCCGCATAGCATCATTTCCTCGTTTATCTATATCGCTGATGTCATATTGTGAACTTGCCGTTGAAGTATTCTCGTAGTTCGTTGCTCTCGTTCCGAATGTCGCCGATTCACGGCTAGCTTCACTTCGGTGGTTGACGACTTTGGAAGGTTAAAGAGGATTTTGACCAATAGGATTTGATCCATATTCTGTTGGTAACTTCTTTCTACTTGGGCCAAGACGCACGTACATACAACCATCACCAAGGTCAAAGATTCTGCCATACAACATGATTTCCATTTCATATTACTCGTAAAGTGTGCCTGACCATGTCAACCTTAACTCCAATAGTAACAAGTATCCCAAACACCAAAATCCTTGCTAGACCTCATAGTTCCTCCTTGAAAGGTAATGTATCAGACTAGATCGCAACAAAGAAACTCCTCTCTCCCTCCTTGGGCAAAACTCTTGCCTTGCGCATAATCTCATCTTCGCACGCCAATCGGATCCTTTCAGGTGTCGCTGGACTCTCGAGCCGCAGAAGCCCCTCACAAGAGTCATCGCCGATCGTAGCCTTTACTCCGGATTGTGCGCGCGCTGCCTTGAGTGCATCTCGAATAGCGAAGAAGACCGAGCTTCCCATGAAGAATGGCGGTTCACCCACACCACGGCTGCGTTGAATGGTACGTAGCTCTTTCCATTCCACATCCTTGAGGAGTGACACGTTGAAAGTCTGAGGAATATCTCGGAACCCAGGAATCTTGTAGGCGCCAGGACCCCGTGTGAAGAGATGCCCGGCCATAGGACCGTTACGTAGCCACAACGATTCTTCCATTGTGAAGAGACCAAGGCCTTGGATGAACGCACCCTGGATTTGACCATAGTCGATCGCTGGGTTGATAGATTGACCAACATCCATCTTGATATCTGCGCGTATACAGGTCCACGTTCCAGTCAGTAGATCGAGCTCAACTTCAGCTGCGGCAACTCCCTGAGTGAAGTAGAAGAACATCTTGCCCTTGTTGGTATTCCAGTCATATCCAATCTCTGGTGTCTTGTAGAAGCCTTGGGCAGAAAGATTGACACGATCGAAGTAAGCAGCATGGGCAAGATCCTTCATGGTCGCCTCTGGGCCCAGCTTCTTTCGATATGGAGCCAGGCGCTCGTTCAGCTGTTCACATGCGTTGAAGATGGCGTATCCGTTCAGATCTGACGAGGCTGAAGCAGCTGTTGCAGAGGCGTTGGCCACCGTATTGGTGGAAGTCTCGGAGATGAAGACATTATCCAATGGAACACCCAGTGCTTGTGCTGCAATCTGGGTGAGCTTGGTATACAAGCCTTGTCCCATCTCAGTACCACCGTGGGCCACCAAGACAGAGCCATCGTGATAGATGTGCACCAAAGCGCCGGCCTGATTCAGAAATAGAGCGGTGAACGAAATGCCAAACTTGGTCGGAATCAGAGCCAGACCTCTCTTCCGCCACTTGTTCGTTTGGTTGAAATCGGTAATGGCATGTCGGCGTGCTTCGTACATCGCCTCTTCCTGCACCTGCTTGTACATGAGGGGAACATGCCAATCTCCAAGACCTTGACCAAAATGAGTCTGGCCGTCCTTCTCGTACAAGTTGATCTGGCGCAGCGTTTCGACGGGCATTCCCAATCGGTCAGCCACCTCCTCCATGTACGACTCTGCGATGAACATGCCCTGAGGTCCACCAAATCCTCGGAACGCCGTGTTGGACATCGTGTTCGTCTTGCACAAGCGTCCTCGAATGTACACGTTAGGAATGTCGTAGCAACCATCGATATGGGTCATTGCTCGTTCGCACACGGCTGCACTGAGGTCGAATGTCCACCCTGCATTGTTGAAGACATCACAATCCAAAGCTTGGATCTTACCGTCCTTGTTTACTCCGACCTTGTATTTGCCAAGGAAAGGATGGCGTTGTCCACTTGTAACCATATCTTCCTCTCGCGACAGCATGTATCGGACTGGTCTCTTGGTCTTCTTTGCCGCGAGCGCCAAGATGGAGCTGAGAATCACTGATCGTGACTCCTTTCCACCGAAACCGCCACCCAGTCGCTTGACACGAACGACAACCTTGTTCGACTGTACATCGCAAACTCGAGAAGCGAACACTTGCCTGATTCAGCAGTTAGTATCTGGTGCTGACAGAGCGGTAAAAAAAAAAAAAAAAAACAAGACTTACGTTTCGTTGGCGTTCTGGGTACTAGCAAAGATCTCCAGCTCTCCATCCTCAGGCTTAGGTACAACCAAACAAGCATTGGTCTCGAGGTAGAAATGTTCCTGGCCACCCATTCTGACTGTTCCAGTGAACACATGGTCACACTCCTTGAAAGCCTTCTCCGTATCTCCCTTCTTGATTTCTCTGTAGAAGTTGTGGTAGCTATCGGCTGCAATAGCATCCTCAATCGAGAGCACAGATGGCAAATCTTCATATTCGATCTTGACTGCTCGGGCAGCCTCCTGAGCTCGCAGAGGGGAGGTTGCCAGAACTAAGGCAATCGGCTGACCAACGGTCAGAACCTTGCCCTCGGCGAAGAAAACCTCGTCAAAATGAGGAGCACCAAATTTGTTGGCATCAGCGGATGGCATGTCATCCTTATCAACAACATCCACTACTCCTGGAATATCCAGAGCAGCCGAGTAGTCGATAGAGATGATTTTGGCGTGTGCTCGTTTTGAAAGGACATAGCAGGCATGAAGCTCGTTCTTCATGGCAGGAATATCGTCGGTGTATTGCGCCTCGCCTGTTGTTTGCTTGAGGGCAGCCAGATGGGGGTTAGACTTGCCAGTCACTTCCTTCTTGTAAGCCACAGCAGCATCTTCATCGACTGCTCCACTAGACAAGTCTCGTTCAATCTCGTCAATAGCCTCCTTATCGGCCTGCTCCGAGCTTCCATCGAGGATCGTCAAAATGTCATGGTAAAATCGGTAGAAGAATCCAAAAGCTAAAGACTTTCGGTAAGACGCCATGCCACCCGGAACACTAAATTGCAAGTCAAAGTCGCGACCAAGAGCGTTCATGGTTCCCTCCAAAGTCTCCAAGTCGGCGAATCGTCGCCCGACAAGGTATTCCATTGCCGTTTTGGCAGCAGCCGTCATGGCAGCCATGCCACCATAGATGAGGGCTGCTTCTTGAACGATACCTTCATCATCCAAGCGTACCCGTAGAGCTCCAGTGACAATAGCGATATCGTCATCCTTTCTCTTGGCCTGCTTGTACGCCCTGAAGAATTCGCCCTTGCTCTGAGTGACTGGAATTCGTATCGACGCAATGATCGCATCCTGTGCGAGTGCTGTCTTTCGATAACCGGTGAAGAACTGGGAAACGGGAATTTCCGTCTCCTTAGTGGTCGACTTAGCCACTAACACAGCATTTGCAGCCCAGAATGGAGGATTGAGATCTGAGATTGGCGATGCTGTGACCAGATTACCCGCAGGAGTACCAACGTTTCGAATTTGTCGACCAGCAAAGAACTTGAGCTGCTTGAGCATCGCCTCAAATACTTGTGCGCGTTCCCGTCCATAATGAGGGATAGCATGCTCACAGATACTCTCAAGGTCAGTCAGGATAACATTGCCACCGATCTCAAGATGGTCCTCCTTGAAAGTGTACTGCCGCAACTCGGCAATATCGCCAACATAAACTGACACAGGGTACTCCAAAGCCTTGAACTTTGTTTCGATCTGGGTTTCTGTGCTTCCACCGATAATCTTGGCCTGTGGGTGTGCACTCTTGATCTGCAGGAGTTGTTCAACGGTGACAGGGCGATACCATCTCCGTCTCTTGTTTCCGAATGCCAGAGGCCGTAACTCGTGTCTCTTGAGAGCCGGTGGGAAGATAAGCTCTGTGTCTGGGTTATACTCGATGAACCCTGGAGGGGTGAACCTTTTAATTGGTGCATCATCAAGATTTGCTTTGTCCATACAGCAACCTCCACTGGGTGGACCGTTACCGTTCTCCATACAACATCCAGTACCCCCTGCTTTCTTAAACTTCATACCCGGCTTATCGACACTGAAGGTTTGAGCCGCATCTAGGATAGAACGGTAGCCAGTACACCGACACAAGTTGCCATCAAACGCCTCCTCAACATCATCTTTGGAGGGTGAGTCGTTGTTTCGCAGTAAAGCATACAAGCTCATCACAATACCAGGAGTACAGAAACCACATTGGCTGCCATTGGACTTGGCAATGCGTTCTTGAGTTGGGTGGGGCTTCTGGGAGCTACCGATACCTTCAACGGTAACGACATGTTTACCGTCTAAACTGACGAGAGGAGCTAGACATGCATTTACACTGGCATGGTAGATCTTCTTGGTTGTTGGGTTATACTGGCTGACCACGATTGTGCAAGCTCCGCAGCCGCCTTCGCCACAGCCACTATCATCGTCAGAAACACGATAGAATGGTTTGGGGGCGATAAGTGCTCACAGTTTTGTCCCCGTGAGGCCGATTCCTCGTAGATATTCCAATACTGTGACCTCTGGATCTATATCGTCCAGAACGACTTTGGTTCCGTTAAGATAGAATCGAAGGGTATCATCGAATTTAGAGGTTAGGGTTGCCAAGGGCTCAGGGTTGGACTCCCTTGTGGGAGATACAGCGCTAGGCGCCATGAGAGCGATGAATAAAAGGAATGGGTATCTCGAATGGTTGTTGGGAAGAGAAGAAGAGTCCAAGAGTCAAAAGGGAAAGGATAGAAAAGACAACGGGGCCTCTGTGGCTCTTATCAACAAACGAACCGAGGCGTTGTACAGTTGCTGTAGAAGGGATAGTACTAAGTTGGAGGGTTCAGGTTCACGAGGCGTGGCCGGCAACGGTTAGATAGCGGGTTCAAGTTGAGAGTCTTCCCTGCGTCATATTGACAAAAACAATTGGATCTTGTGCTACGGCACCTTCCTCTTCCTAACGAGGTACCTGTGATAGCCAAACAGTGAACGAATGAGAGGACGGATTGTTTCTGTCTAGGACGTGTCAACGTTAACTCGTCGCCACTGATAAGCCCAAGATTTGCACCCCCGCTCACAGCTACAGCAGCCACTCAGTGCCTGTTCTCTCTGTTGCTTGTGCGGGGAAGAGAGCCTCTACCCCACGATGCAGCTCGCTAACGGCCGGCTCCGCAACCACGATAGGCCAGTTCCACGATCGGGATCCTCCACTTTGACTTCGGAGTTCAGAGACAAGACTCTAGATATTCTGCATATAGCGGTGAACTGTGTATGCAGCAGCTGTAAGATAATCAAGAGAACTACTGTAGTTCTTGTAGTCTTTTCTCGGACTCAAAGACATAGTACCAGGGTTTCAGATAGCGATTGGTTAGGTATCGTTTATCTCACAAACTCATGCACATACCAGGAGGCACTGAGATACGAACCAACTGCACTATAGGTCCCCGCGAACAAACATAAGATCTACGAACCCCGTCTAATCTAGCCTGGCCCCGACTCTTTAACTTTCTTTCCTTCTAACACGCTCTACTCTTGAATGTACTTCTTCAGCCCCCTTAGCCTCTCCTTAGCCTGCTCCAAGATATCATCATTCTTACACACAGCAAACCGGATATAATCCTCCGCCAAGTGCGCATTGTTAGGAGTATAAAACTCTGTAGGCGGAATAGCCGCAACGCCAATCTCCTGGATGAGGAACCACGCCAGCTTGAAATCTCGAGGCCGGCTTGCGACGTGAGGAGGAAAGGGGTAGTCCTCTGGTAGCTTGACCTTGGCCATGTTGACGAGCAGGAAGTAACCGCCCTCGGGGTATGTCACGGGCAGGTTGAGCTCCTCGAATACCTCGTTGAGGCGGTCGACCTTGGCCTTCATCTCTTTGATGGTCTCATCCCAGAAACCGTTCTTGTCGGCTTGCTCGAAACCAATGGCGGCGGCTTCTTGAAAGGGGGCGGGTGTTGAGAAGCAGATACGGGTGTGAGCGGCAGTGACGTGCTGGATTAGCTCTGGGGGGCCAATCAACCAGCCTAGAGAATATTAGCAAAATGCCATGGTCTGTTACAAAACTCTGGACATACCAACACGCCAGCCAGTGGCATAAAAGTTCTTTCCAGCAGACCCAACCGTAAGAGTAAGCTTCTCCACCTCAGGAGATAGGTTGGCAATTCGCGTAAACGGCACGTAGAAAAGACGGTCATAAACCTCATCTGAGAGAATGATAGTCTGGTGCTTGACAGCCAGATCGGCAATCTTTTGTAACTCGTCCTTGTGGAACACCTTGCCTACAGGGTTGTCTACAGGAGGTCAGCGCTGATATAAGCGGGAAGCTCTTGTTACTCACGGGGAGTGTTGATGACAATCATCTTGGTGCGGGGTGTGAACGCCTTCTCGAGCTCGTCAAAGTCAATTGTCCAGTCTGCGGCAGAAGAGTTCTTTGTGGCTCCTGTCTCGGGAGGGTGAAGGGGAACATAGACGACTTTGCCACCTGGCATTTGAATGTTGCTGATGTATCTAAAGCAATGTTAGCTCCGTATTCAATGTACAAAGTAAGGGCACTCACTGATCAAAGAACGGCTCAAATACAATAACCTCATCACCAGGCTCAATAAAACCCATGAACGCACTCAGCATACCCTCATTAGCACCGGTGGTGACGATAATATCAGTATCAGGGTCCAACTGACGGCTCCACAATGGTGAATACGCATCCGCAAGGGCCTTCCTCAACCGCGGTCGTCCCTTAGCAGGCGCATACTGATTGCACTCAACACGATCCAAAGCCTCCTTGGCAGCGTTAAGAATGAAGTCAGGAGGATTGTAACCAAAGAAACCCTGACCCAAGTTCACAATAGGCTGGATAGGTGAAGACGCAGCAGCCTCATTGATCATGGACCTATTTCGGGCGAGTTAGTTATCGTTGTTTCTGGCAAGATTTGGAGGAAACATACCAAACATCCTTCTTCTGGCCTTGGACTCGAGCCGCGGGCTTGAGCTTTTGAGTTTGGTTACTCATGACGCTGACACTGCTTGAGAATGATCTTGATGAGTGAAGAGGGATAATGCTTCGGAGTGTAGTCCGGAGCACGGATTGGGAGGGGTGGCTTGGGGTTAATATGGAGCGCAACATCAACAGCGACGAAAGGGTCCTTTTCCAGTATTAGTCAGATCCTTCGATAACTGTAGCAGAGATACTCACGTATGATTCCCCCACTGATAGAAATCACGCCTTGACAATTGGATCAATAACTAGCAGTCTTTCTCTCCACAGGGAGCTTGTATTCTCAACGGTTGCGACATCGCCGTAACCGGGAGCGATAAGTGATGACTAATAGCTTTTGCGGCGGTTAAATTCTCCTACTCCGTACTGATCGCGCCATTAGCTCCAATGATGAGCACTGAAATTGGTTTATTAGGATTGGCTCGATAACTCGATGCAAGGTTGGGTCCGGCACTTGATGCCATAGAATGCATCGGCTTTGTTCCGACGATAAGCTCTTCTATCCCTTAGGTTGCTGTCCGCTCTGATACTCTTTTTCAGATAGCGACACCGGAGCGTTCTACTAGCAGTCGGAAAAGTACGACATGGGACTACTTCGAGATATCCGTGACAAGGGTCGACTTACATACGGCTCAAAGTTCTGATACCGATAATGAACTCGTCGCTGTCGCAATCACTACACACAAATCAGATACTTTAGTACCAATGGCTCTATTGAGGTCAGATATCACCAAGTGCGAGAACGCACTACTATACAAGTCATCCTGTACTAGCCCGTAGTGACATTCGCCGTTCTCTGTCCATATTCAATCTCTCCCATGTCGCTCCAAGATTTCCCATCAATTAACTCTTGATTCAACTCGGCGACAGATAACCCCGCAAAAGACAAGAAAACTTTATCTACCAAAACACCAAAGGCTGGAAACCCTCAGGAGACTTCAGCTCCTCGACAAAGTTGGGGCCAGCCTCCAGACGCTCAGCCGTCAGCTTCACCAGCTCCGGGGCTGTGATCCGCTTGTGAAGATCCCACTCCAGTAGACGCAATAGGATCTGGGTACGGTCATCGCCGGGATTTCGCTTGTGTAGCTCGTGTGCATGGTTGTAGCACTTTCTTGGGTATAACCTCTCTTGTTTAAGGAGACAACGAGGCCACTGGGCCATCATCCCGAGAAGTGATATTCCCAGCGCCCAAATATCGTCACTCTTTCCAGAGTTTCTACCACGCTTCTCCATATAAGGAGACCAGTACGAGCGGGTTCCATAGGTTCGTTTATGAGGGTCAATTTGCTCGACCTTCATGACCTCCGCGCAGTCGCCGAGGACAACATCGACGGGTGACCAGGATCGAATCATGATGTTGCGTGGCTTGATGTCTGAGTGGAATAGACCTTGTCCATGGAGATACGCTACGGCTTGCCCAACCTGGAGCATGACTTGCAGGGTATCTTGACCATTGAGGCCTCTGGAGTTGTCATGGATTTTGTCTTGAAGACTGCCACCGGCGCAGAGCTCCATGACAAGTACGTTGGCAGCTGGGTTGTGCATGTCCTCACAGTGTTCGATAAACTTGACAATATGGGGCTACATAGATATATGGTCAGTCATGATATTCAACACTATAAGGTAGTGTGTAAAGACTCACATGGTTCAGTCTAGTCAAGTTTATAGCTTCCTCTCGTAGGTGATCAGCAGCCTGAGGAGAGGACTTGCCGGCGAACAGGCCTCCGGTTTTGACGTTCAATACCTTATAGACGCTGGCACATGCACCTCGACCTAGTCGAGTTCCTCGAAGATAGGAGCAAGTAGGGAACTCGTTCTGGGGGACGAGGGATGCTCGAACATCCTCGTCGGTCCAAGCAGTGATGCTCATGGTGAATAATGTTGTTGTATTACGCACGAGCCTTTATAGCTGAGAAGGTTGGAAAGGCTGTAAAGGTTAGAAAGGTTAAAAGGTTGACAAGGTCGAAAGGTTAGAAGGTGAAGGTGAAGAAAGGGAAACATGTTGGCAAGGCCATATCGAAGAAAGCAATGTATAAATTATCGGATCAAAATGCAGTGTAACCGCTGCCAGTGCTTGTGCGTCACAGAGATGAGAGGACAGTGTCAACTGTTCATTGCCTGCCCTGCAAGAACAACTAATAGATCTCGTTTATGCCTCGAGAACTGCCACTGGAACATGAAGTAAATAACTTCACTTGGCCCTTGAACTGTATGATTATGTCCTGGCGCATGTTCAGGCAATGCAGTGCCATTGTTCCCTTGCCTAAGGTAGGTAGGTAAGGTAGAAATCTAATCCAACTTTGTAGCAGAGCAATATCTTATGTGACTACCTAAACCGCATATCTAGTAACTAGACTATTTCTACTAGATAAGAGTATATACTACTAAGTTAGAGACAGGGTAATTCACTTAAATGTAAGATAACTCATCTCCTCAAGAAGCCCCCTCTGTACCTCCCTCAGTATACACGGAATCTAAGTATTACCTACCTTACCTAAGGTAGGTAAACAAAGAAGGTCTCATTCGAACGCTGTTTCTAGGAAGGAGTTCCCTCAGCCTTTTGCAGCCTCATACGTACCTAACTTACCTTAAGCCCTCGATCCTAAGTGACAATAAAGTCTAGGGAAGTTGGCATAGGTAAGTTTAGGTAAGCTAGGTAGGTACTTAAGTAGCATACCTTAAGTCTACGGTGCCTTTTGTCAAGTTTATTCTAAACATCTTACATCCATACCTTAAGTTTACGGTGCCTTTTGTCAAGTCTATTCTAAACATCTTGCATCCAATATCGTCACAATTCATCTCAAGCCGGCTTCAAGGGAAACGACCAACAATGGTTGCTACTTATATCAACATTGCTATCAGCGCCGCCAACGCCGCCGTAATCGGGTCGGCCTACCAGTACTGTGAGTACCACTGTGTCCATAGTGTCGACTCTATTCAGGCTAACTACCTAATCTTTCAGTTCTCCGTCCGAACGTTGAAGATCTCACGTACTCGATAATTTTTGCGGAAAGCATTGCCTTCTCAAGCCTGGCTCTCGCGGTTATTTTCAGGGGCGAGTTTTTCATGTTCGTGTGGGACAATTTTCGATTTTTGTTTGCTTAGATGGCATGGCTGGGACGCCGCCTTGTGCGGGGAGTCACGCGTCCAAAGTTATTTCGATTCTTCCAACGATGAGAGAAAGAACAATAAGCGAAAGACGTGAAGGACGTGAAGGACATGAAAGCAGGGATACTCAGCATATATCTTGGGTATGCATTAGCGAACTCATCTTAAATTGAAGCGAATCACCCTCTCTCTGACTTGTTGGCATGTGCCCTTGTTGTGGTTCGTTTTGGCGTAACATATGATGTCTTACATTGTGTTGTGTTGAATATACGTAAACGCTTTATTTTGTTACATCACTTTGGCGCCTTTTGCTGGGCATTTTGACTTATGAATCATTGAAACTCCGTTGACTTTCGGGCATCTCTGAGGGCGCCGGTCGTGCACCTGATACTACCTAAACACACTTCCCTTCGTCATGCGTCTTAACCTGATCGTCATATCCGTATCACTTTATGTCCCTCAACTCCCATTTGCCTGATGCATGCCATAAACACTGAATTCCATAAACGCCTTCCCATGGTTCCAAAGGTAGTTGCTAAAATTGAAGAGGGTATTCGGATACATAGTCTACAGCTGTTTGTGTCTGTAGCAGCTCAGACTGCGTCGTCGCGACGGGCTATTGTACGTATGCTCGTCATAAGTCGGTCCATGAATTCCATCGATTCACCTCCAGGAACGTCTGCAAAGTCTTGTTGTCCGGAAGAGGTGTTCGTCACCGGAACATTTGTATCGTCCGCGTGTACCAAGTTTGAACTCGTAGATGTCAACTTGCTATCCTGAGAAGGTGAAGCACCCTGCTGTTGTGTCGGGGCTGAGGTTAAGGCTGAACCTTGCGAAGAGGACTGAGCAACGCCCGGCAATCGCGGAATTGGAATGGGGGTGTTGGAAACCTTAGTCCCAAGTTTTGGATTGCTCATAGGCTGCCCATTCGAGAATGTCTGCTGAGATGCCCGAATCGGTTTTGCAGCCTTGGGCGTAGAAGGTGAGCCTTTGCTCTCGGCTTGTTGCAAGATTGGCTTTCCGGAGGCAACAGGAGCAGGGGTCTTAGACGTAGGCGCCATCGAAGCCAGAAAGTTTGCAGGCAACGGTACTGGCGACTCTTTCGGGGGTATCTGGATGGGCTGTTCAGCCGACCCTTCATTCCTATCGAGATTTCCAGGTACTTACCTTGTATTCCTTAAAAATCGTCCCAATCTTAGGTTTACTGCTCTGGTTAGGGGGCTGAGTGGTCTGTGGGGGCTTCTGCTGAGGCTTTTCTTCAGCCTTTTGCGGAGGCTTCTGTGGAGGCCTCTGTTGGGGCTTCGGGGTCGACTTTTGTGGCTGCGCTTGGGGCTGCACCTGGGGCTGTATTGGTGCCTGTACTTGTGCTTGTGTAGGTGCATGCGTTTGCACAGGCATAGGGGGCAAATACTGTTGTTTTATCGCAGGCCGAGGAAACTGGCTGAAGCTAGGGGTGCCAGTTCCTGGAGATGGCGTGGGCACTTGCTTCAAGTTCGGTTGTTGGCTGATCCGAGGCTGGCTTACAGGAGACGCACGGTGGCCATGCCCTGGAGGATAGTGGTGTTGAGGCTGGTAGGCGCCGAAGTTCTCATTGCTTTGGAATCTATTATCCTTGATTGTACCGTTGAGATATGCATCCTTATTGGCCATGATGTGAGCCCTGAAGTTGCCCTCGTATCCGTTGGTGAAGCCTCCCCAAGGAGCATATGGCGTCCGGTACTTAGTCGAGTCCCTATAAAGATTAGCAAAGGACAAATGTGTTGAGTCGATACTACGTACCTGTTGTGGTTGACCTGGAAAAAGGGATACTTTTGGAATATAGATACATCTGCCTGCAAAGCCACTCTTGCTTGCGATGCCTGGTGGTGGTTTACAGGTGCTGGAACCTGATATGGTTGCGGATAGGGATGGGCCACTCCAGGATGACTAAGGGTGGGTGCAGGAAGGGCAGAGGTATGTCTTCCGTGCCATTGGTTCTGCTGATAATGTGGCAATGTGCTCGCAGGACTCTGTACTCTGGGTGTGTTTCCGGGAGGTGTATAGGCGGGCGATTGCCTAACCTCAAACCTTTGCGCAGAGTAGGCGGGAGCGGCTTGTTGTCCTGCAGATATGGGTTGTGCATACGGATAACGATAGTTCCCGGGCTGCTGCTGGACTGGAACGAGCGAAGGGGCAGCTGGTGTAAATCTCTGAGTGGTGAAGTTGCCCATCGCAGGGTAGTTGTGAGAAGCAGGTATTCGTGGCTTGTACATATATGGCTTATCAAGTCGCGCTGCAGGATAAGGGACGGCGGGCTGGTAGGCTTGTCGGGGAGGATATGCTGGAACTGGCCTTGGGGGTTTGACGGGCTTAGGAACTGTCGACAGGAAATTACCCCTGGGATTATGACGTTGGTTACGAGGATCCTCGGTGAACTGGGCGCGGGCTTCTGTCGATTTCTTAGGCAAGTAATACCAAATTTGATCGGGTTTGCAGAAATCGATCTTGACTTGTTCTTTGTTTGCGACAGGGTGGCTGTTGAATTCGGCCCAAGTACAGCCTTCAACGAACGGGTCGTCCTTCTGGGGCTTGCCGTCATGAAGTCGTTTTGTTTTGAGCTTCTCCTTGGCCTTCTGGGACGCGGGCATCGGAATGGCCTTTGCCGATGCCTTTGGCAGGCGATAGTCGGCTGGATCGGGTACCAGTAGCCATTTCCATTCGACTTCGAGGTGGTCACTGGAAGCGGTTAGTTTAGATTTGACACGGTCGAGTTTCTGATGGATTCTAGCATACCCATTTGGCAAGATGTCAATAAGTAACGTTTGCTCATCATGTCGGTTTTCAACCACAACACCAGCAAAGATGTCCCCCTTGAAGTATTGCAACTGGCAGGTCTCGCCAGGCTGAATCTTTGAAGCTGCCGCCCGAACTCGTGAGTCAGTCTCCAACGCATCTCCGTCAAGCTTCTTATCTCGCTTCGTCCGATGGTATCGACAACTGAACTCAAAGGCTTGCTCCTTATATTCTGTGCCATCTTCGCCGAAGACTGGGATTTCTTCTTCTTCGACGAAAACACCAGCTGCGGCCGCGCATGTTGCATGATAAGCCCGGGCGCATCTCTTTTGGGAACATTGGAAGCAAGCGCCCTGTTTGGAACGGCAATACAGACACTTGAGTTCGAATCGATCTTTGTGGATTTTCGACACGTTGACGACTGTCTCCTGTCCATCGATTGTTTCGGTATACGTCTCTGGCAGATAGTGCGCGCAAAGTCGATGAGCTTTTCGACCATCATCTGTGGGCAATAGATCGGCTGACGGAGTGTCGTTAGGGCAGAGGCAGCAGGGTGGTTCGGCTTTCGATTTGAGACGAAGTCTGATCTTCTTGACCTTGCCTCCCTTCTCGCCAGGTACACGCTTTCGCTTACGGCCAGCCAGTCTAAACTTGACACCAGAGCCAGAAGGTGGTGTTGGCATGCCACCTTGTTCATCATCGTCTTCTTCCTCTTCGTCCTCGGTTTCTTCATATTCCGTTTCTTCTCCGCGTAATTTGCGCTCAATGTCGTAGACATTAATCCAGACACTGTCTTGCGCTTCGGCACACTCGCACTTTTTGGCGATTTTACCGATGTCCAGCCAAGAATCGAGTGCGAAATTGACAGCTTCGGCACAGTTGTAGCCCAGGTTGTAACCAGAATGGTATCCATATGGATAGGTCACGACGAACTCTCCAGGATAAGATACGCATTTGTTAACAGTGATGTTATAATGCGATTTCAAATGCTGAGGCGAGATGAGGAATCCTTTGTGACGGAGAAACTGGTCGCAGGCCTTAGCATCTGTAGGCCAGATGTTTTTCATCGCTGCCTCGAACCGCCGGGCATCGGCTTGAGAGATACTGTACCACTGCTTCGGAGCACCGAAGTGAAGGTAGTTAATACTGTAAAGATCAACATCTTCAAGATGCCAAGCAAAAGTTGCTTTCCACATGCCAAGGTAGAGATAAGCTGTGTTAACTCCTGGAACTTTTTCACCCAAGACATCCAAAAGATTAGGCAGCTTGTTCAAATTCCACTGTTCGGTGGATTCATCAAAAAGCGTACCCATCAGATCAGCGCCGTAGAGGGGAGGTGCGTAGGTAAGGGTCTTCCAGTAAGCCCTCTCGAGTTCCTCACAGCGCTCGGGGGTGTACTCGGATATGTCCATCTTGTAATCCCAGTCTTTAAAGGCAGCTTCGTCGATCATAGCGGATCCCTCTCGGCGACTGTATTTGCGACGGGCCGAGACTGTTTGTGTCTTGGTTCTTGCCTGTCGGAGGCCACCCATGCGACCAACAGTAGGTTCATAATCCTCCTCGACCTCTTCACCAGGGTCCTTCTCTACTGACTCGACAGGCTTGTCCTCAGTCTCAGCAACCTCTGGCTTGGGTGAGACCGGAGTCATAGGCCGGTCTTCATTATCATCCGCCTGTTCTTGCTTGAGCCGTTTCCCTCTGCCTCCTCGCTTGGCAGGTCGCCCCCTACCTCTCTTCTTAGGGGTCGAAGGATCGGAAGGTTTAGCCACAGTCGCGGTCGCAGCTCGAGTTCGTGCTTTAGGCTTCTCGGCATTGGCGCGTCGCTCACCACGTCTAGCCGGGGGCTGGTGTTCGCTCTGGTCGCATAGCTGGCGCCACTGAGGCAGATTATAGGATCGTCCGTGAAGGATGTTGACTTGGCGATAGGTCCCATTGGATCCCATAATATCTTGCTTAATCGGCTCTCGGACTTTAACCTGTTTCACAAGGTCGTCGAGTTTGGGAAGGGCGTCTTTCCATTCTTGCGGGGGAATAACTTTAATGATGCCGGATTTCATTCCATAGCTATCGACTGCTTCCATCTGGAGTACATGTTAGCGACATAAACGAGGGAGCCTGCGGTCGACGTACGAAGCGCTTGAAGTCCTTGAACTGGTGCATAGTAGGCTTGAAGATAGGAACAGCACCAGACCAGGAATCTGGCAGGACCTCTCCAATGTCAATGTCTTCGTCAGCATATTCCTTCTGATCGTCGCTGTTAACATTGTCGCTAGAAGAAACAGGCTGCGGTGGATCGCTCAGGATGGGTTCGTCTTCAAGGTCGCTCAACTCAGAATCTGAACCATCAGACTTCGCCGTGTTGTTGCTATCGGGGGGCGAATGCAAAAAGGTAGCGCCAGGTTGAGCAGTCGAGGGGTTTTTGGTGTTGGTATCGACAGGCGCAGTCGTGACGACCGTATCGTGAGAATTTGGTGTAGCAGCGACAGCAATGCCAGCGTCGATCAACGTGGACGTCGACTCCGACATGGTGGGCGATCACGTCGCAATCAGCGACGCTGCCATTGAGGGAGGAATTCTAAATTTCGGGCCCGTTTCTCGCTGCGGCGTAGTACAGACGATTGAAAATATCGATGCGGTGAAAAGAATTAATTACTCTGTCAAGATACTTTTGCGCTGGAAGTGTTGAGTACGACGGACGAAAAGGGCGTGAGCGCAGACTTGGAAAGTCGTACAGTGGGTGAGAACCTGAGTCTGAGTGGCAGGGTAGGTACAGTTTACTGGAGTTGGTGGTCAGAAGGGCAGGTGATGCGGATAGAATTGTTAGCGGACGAATGAAAAGGCTCGCTTGGAAGTATCTTCTGGGCTTATCCTCAGTAGGCGGTACCTGCGGGCCTCGTACTGTGCTAAGATTTCAACTTGGGCTAAATGCAAACGGAAGAAACAGGGCAGGGAGTCTCAGGGGGTAAGAAAACATCAGACTTTGATGTAAGGTGATAAAATAAGCTCAGCAAAGGATATCCCAAACTGAGTCTAAGTTACCCAAATCTTTTTGTCATCTAGAATCAAGATCCTGAGTTTTCTTTCTTCCCTAAGGGATGTACCCCCAAAAAAGGGCCCGCTAAACACGCATCATTCGATTTCGGAGGTTTCCATCATCATCGCAAACTTGCCCCCTTTTTACAAACGAATCAACTTTTTTTTGCGTGTTAGGCATAAGCAGGGCGAAATATCCAATTGACTATCGATTATCGATTATTAAACTATCAAATGTCGCAAAGTATGATGGTCTTTTATTTGTCACTGATAATGTTGTGACTTGTTCTGTTGTAGAGGCCTGTACACATAGGCTTTGTTATGCATTGTTTAAAGATCTTCATCTGATGCAGATTGATAAGATTGGAATCTGAAACCAGGACCTAAAAGCTGGGGGACATCGTCCACTACCGATTATCCTGGCCTGGCTTTGTCCCACCTTACGTAGGCGACATTAGCTCACGAGCACCTCACCCCCATCTGTGGTCCCCTGCTTCAGGACTGGGTTGACTGGCTGTTAGTTGCTGTCGCCATAGCTCTCCTCTTTGTTTCTTCGTCTTTAACTCACTATATTGCGTTGTTCCAACTGAACAGCTCGCGTCCATGTCTTGCATATGCACCCCTACATGTAAGCTATTATGATTCGCTCGAGTTGACTATTGAGGATTGTCACTTGAACAAATACTTCCATCCCGGCGTCAAGGCTATTGTCTGACAGACTCAACTTAATTCATTGTTCTATTGTATTTCCACAGCACGTTCTATCTCAACTTACTGGCTCCTGTGTGTAATGTTGATGATCTTTCCTTGAATATTCGAACAATGCGTCAACGACAGAGCCATTGGAGGAGGCCTAGATCTTGAAACTTTCTCATTCATCCTCCCCCACGAGCCACTTCTAGACTCCATATGGGCATTCGTGTTTGTTGCTCTCAAGACTTCGTAGAAGTACTCATGTCTTTGTTCACAGTCAACCACTGACGGTATTCTCAAGCCGCGCTCTCTTCGTTATAATAAACTGCTGATGAAGTTTGCCAGCCGAGAACTTACTTAGTAACTCGCAGGCATTATCACTAAGATAGCCTTTGCGTAAATATGTCAAGAATCAACTGTCACTAGCTGTCCACGAAATTGAGCATTAGTCTCCTTTGTTGAGATCCATGATGGGTGATGACTAAAAGTGAAAGAGTCCACTTCCGTGCCTTATCGTGCATGATATGATCGCGAGCTAAGAATCTGGAGGGTGTAGACGCAGACGAATTACTTCATCGTGGTACAGTCAAGTCAGTAGTTAAGTCACACAACACATAGGTATTACATCCTCGCTTGAAGAGCCTGAACTATTCACCCTCGTTGGTACTTGACTAGTCAAGTGGTCACATCACCAAAGTGATAACCCTTGGTAGGCAACTCGCCACTTTGTGTACTTGTCTCCCTTTGCTGAAGTCACTGTTAGGCCACTCCTGAGTAGACTTTGGGACTCGTGGATAAAATATACTAGGAGAACAATATTCCCCTTTCCCGAATCCTGAACTTGTTGTATCAGGCTTGGGACAGGAGCTCAAGATATTACTCATGAACCCGAGGCTTCACAGCTCAAGGAAACACTTGACACTCTGAGCTGGATCATTAGCCCAGATCCGAATCGGCCAGCACCGAGCTTAGTTGTTCTTGACTGCATACATATATCAGATATGAACCAATTTCCATAAAATACACATATTATTAGTTCTAGCGTTGGAGACTAACAGTAGAGGCTCAACAATCGGGCACCTTGTAATGCAACCTCGTATCCTATGCAAAGTGTATCTTGCCAAAAGTCTTAGAGACATGCCAGAAAAAAAAGCAATTAAGTTACCAATATGAGGAAAGGGGCTTCTGGTTATGCTTGTGTATCCAATGCCAACCAGTTCTTAGTTGCACTAAGCCACCTATACCAGGGGGTGAGAATCGCCGTACCTCTAAGTCGTGATAGTACATGGACATAATGCAATATGAGACACTGAGCAGCTCTCACTCATAAAGTGACTAATTATAAAGCTGTGTTCAGTGATACAAATAAATCACGGCATGAAGTAAAAATACTTCTCAAACACCAACCGGATATCAAGGAATTGGTGTTGAGCCCCATGTTACTCTCCGCGCAGTCACTTACAAGTGCCGCCAGTGGGCGCAACTAGCTCCGAGCTGGCTTCAAGACAACTGACGTCAATATCCTGTTTTACCAAAAGATATTCTTCATGTTAAAGAATTAGATTTAGCCTTATGTTACTGTAGCCCTGTCTTACTCCATGTCACGAGGATGACCTTCAATTGCGCGACCTGCAAACCCCGCCGTAGTAAGCATTCTCTTTACGGATAGATCTGCGCAGTCAGCGGTCAAAGCCAAGCCAAAAGTGAGCCTTGAGTCTCGGTACTTGTTATCGCGAATAGATCAGTTCCTTGGCTGTTTAAAGTCACTGACTCAATATTTCTTCCATCGAGATCTTGATCATTGCAGTTGACTACTGGGCTTATCGTCTTCCCAGCCACCTCTAACTTATCCCTTCACCTTCACCCCGCACTCAGCACTATCTTGGCCCTTTTTAAACCTACAGCATCAAAGAAGCTGGGCTGCATCCTTTAGCTCAGCCATTGGATGGCATCATGGTGAGCTGACCTATCTCGTCACTTGCCGGCCCTCCATGGCTTTATCGTGTTCCCCCGCCCGCCCCCAATGCCAGCCTTGTTGGAGGAATGCCAATGGAATGTTGCGAGGAGTTTCTGTGCCGCTGTGATTAGGCGTTGGCTGCTTGTACATGAACCTCGGTCGTGTTAGAGCTGCATCAGGCGTTGGGTGGATGGATGACGGTCAGTTGCAGATGTAGCTGCAGCTTGTTCTACCATAAGCTGCCTACCTATCTATGGCCCTCACCTCTTTTGAGCTGAGCTGGGTCTTTGCCTCTCTTCTCTTTCAATTGCCTCTCACCTCTTCGTGGTGAAGGAAGAGCTTCGCTTTTGATTGCCTACTTATAGTTGACCCCTCACTGTATCGTCGTATAAGACACATCCCTCAATATGATTATGTTCAAGCTCTTCGCAGCTTTACCTCTCGCCTATGGCGTTATTGCACAATCCGCCGGCACTGGAGAAAAGGTCTGGGCTGCCGTCGCATTCATCAACCATGGCGAAAGGACGCCCGTAATAGCCAATCTTCGTACCGTCTTGACACCCGAGGGCGCTCAGCAGATGCTGCGACAAGGCACTGCGTTCCGTGCTCGATATATCCCAGACGGTGTGAACAACTCCGACTATCAGAGCATTCAAATCGCTTATCTCCAGAATCTCAAACCTGATGTGATTGACAACGACGACATTGACATTATCACTCAGACAGATGAATGGGTATCAACTGGTGCTTTAGCCTTTATGCAAGGCTTCTACCCGCCGTCACCTAACTCCTTTGATAATAGCACTGGGGGCGAAGAGATTGCCGTGAACTTGGCTTCTAACGATAACAAGACTGAATATCCTCTAGACGGATATCAATACCCCAGTATCCGAGCTCCTGGTTACTACGACCCAGAATCAACAGCGTATGCTCATTGACCTCTCCCTACCTAGGTACATTTGACTAATACCATACAGAATACAAGGCACTTATAGATGTTCAGCATGGCAGACACAGATCACCACAAACCTGACTCAGGAAACCGGTCTCGACGAGCTCTATGATTCAACTCTGCCCTTCTACCAAAACCTCTTCTCTACTGCTCCGTTTGATGGCACAATTGAAATTGACTATGCCAATCTCTGGAACGCCTATCAGCTCTGGGAATTCGTCGATTATCAGTACCGACACAATGAGACAGTCCACGAGGGGCTCAAAAACGCAAACTCAACGCTGTCTTTCCTGAACACCTATGCCTTATCCATGGAGCGCGCACAAAACAGCTACCGCGGCTCGTATGACGACAGCGAACTTGGCGCTCTCTACTCTGTCGCTGGCCGAACCATGGCGCACAAAGTCGCATCGCAGTTCAAGAGCAACATTCGCTGGGGGAGCAGCTACAACAAACTCACACTCATGTTTGGCTCTCTCGATCCCATCGTGAGCTTTATTCAACTCTCGGGTCTTGTCACGCAAGACAACATGTTTCAAGCGCCTTGGTCAACGCTTCCCAAGCCTGGCGCTGCATTGGTCTTTGAGCTTTTTGGCGAAGACCCAGATGATCCTGATAGACAGCCAGCCACAGATAGTCTCCGTGTGAGAATGTCCTACCGTGCTTCAGCAGACGCGGACGAATCTTTCCAGAACCAGCCCATCTTCAAGTCTGGTCCTGACGGCATCGCATACTCGAGTTTCATACAGACTATGAATAACCTTGGAATATCACCTAACCAGTGGTGCGACGTTTGTAGCCCGACACCTGCTCCTTGGTGCATCATCGTCGACTCGGATAGCTCCAACTGGGGAGATGACTCTTCGATAGGGCCAGTCATCGCAGGAGTTATTGGAGCAATTATCGCGATCGCTGTTCTGGGTGTTCTACTCCTTTGCCTGTGTGTCTGTGGCGGTCTTCGGTTACGTCGTAAGGGTCCCGAAGAGTCATCACACGGCGCCGCTGCTGTAGGAGGTATCGCAGGAGGCTTCAAGGGTCCAGAAAAGAAATATGGCGATGCGGATGTTGTGGTAACAAAGCAGGGCATTCATCACGAGCGCGTCGGTAGCTGGGAACTCCGAAGTCCAAGCGAAATACCTCCTCAGACTTCTGGAATCGTGACCAAGGATATGGGATCTCCTCCCCGGAGACGATCGTTGGATGACAGCGATGACGACATCAGCGTTATGAATGCGGCACCAGTGAAGGCTCGTGAGAGTGTTTGAGGAAGTATGGATGAGTGATTAGGGAAATTATAATGAGGAATTTGGAACTGGACGATGAACTTTGTATGCATGGTTATACCCTTTGATTCTTACAATCGTTCGAGCTATTGATACCTACTGGGATGGATTTTATAGGCGTTGTTATTGGCGAATTTGCATATACACTCGTTTGGGGATGTTGATCGTTGGCCATATGTGGCATAAACTGAGGACTGTTACTATATAGCAGGTAGTTCAAATTGACTGAACTGAGACTGTCACTTGAGCATAGACTGAGGCTGGGCATTGCATGATGAGTGAACGGCTGAATGGTAATAACGATATCACGATTGTCTCAAGGCATCTATCTTGGCCTAGTAAAATGACAGATAATGGATGTTTATCCAAGGGGTATCTATATCCCACACGCCTCACACAATAACAAACTCCTCCTCTTCAACCCCATCAAGGTCAAAAACCTCCCCATTCATCATCCCATGTACATAACACTCCCCAACAAGTATCCACGTCCCGTCATCCTTTCTCCTTAGCAAGAACGG
This sequence comes from Fusarium phyllophilum, assembly GCA_013396025.1. Taxonomy (NCBI): domain Eukaryota; kingdom Fungi; phylum Ascomycota; class Sordariomycetes; order Hypocreales; family Nectriaceae; genus Fusarium; species Fusarium phyllophilum. The sequence goes on from JAAOAQ010000428.1 coordinate 96,462, forward strand.
CGTTCTCCCCCCATACAGCACAACAACCACATCCCCAGCTTGCATGATATCCGGTCCAATAACAAACCAACCCCCAAAAGTTATCGCAAAACCTCGATACCGCGTAACAAGCGTTGCTTCATGGCTCCACTTGAACCCGTCTCCCGTCTGCGCAAGCTCTTGTATCTCTGGTGAAACAGCACCAGGTTTATCCAGCGCGCGGACAAGATACGCTGCGCCGTTGGCGAGCCACTCTTCTTTGGGAATACTCTCATATGGCCGTGAGCGATCTGCTCCGATACATGCGTTTGTAAGTGTTTGCACAAGAGCGAAAAATGCTGAGTCGCCGTTTCGATAGCGTTGTCGTAGGTTGAAGAGTTGTTGTCGACCACAGATATCTCGCCATAGGGCTTCGATGGGGAGACGAAAGGGGTTGTTGCGACGAAAGTGGAAAGCATTGTTCCAGAAGATCCACGATGGTCGACGGATTCGATCTAAGCGAACACCATAGATGTGAAGAGTTCTTGTTTCTTCGTCGATATGTAATTGAGGCCGATACTCCCCTGATGCTCTATGAGGAGTCACGGGTGTACCCATGAGATGTAAAGGCACAACACGCCAGTCTGGAACCCAAGTTGGTAAATCTCCCCTCTCCATAATTCGTTTCTTGTAAGTAACTGGTATAGCATGGCAAGCAGACAAAAGCAGAAGTGATTCGCAACCAGAGAGTTCCCTGACTGCTACATCGTAATAGATATCTTCTATCGATCTGCTATAATCCGCCACCAGCTCTGCAAGGCTCGAACTACCAGTGTGGATAGAGAAGTGGCCAAGAAAGGCATAGACATGATCTCGAGGGTCTTTAGACAAGAGATGTCTTGCGCGGTGAAGTTCGTATATGAAGGCTGCGCGGTTGTGGTTGACATCGTATGCCTCCTCTGGCTCAACGAAGCGTTGATATAAATACCGGATGTTAGGTGTGAAGACTGCGAATCGTGACCGTAGGAAGTGGTAGGTCGTATTCAAGATGCCTGCAACTGATGATAGAATCTCCCAGTCGATCTCTGCATCGCCCCAGTAAAGAGTCGCTGGTGCTGCTGTTCCTATCTCCTGAACGATCCATATTCGATTGAACTATCATCATCAGTATAAGACTCTTCAAGGTCTCTCATAAAACTCACCCATGGCAGCCTCGATAGATTCGAGAACGGTACCCAAGGTTTTCTATCCTGACTCAACAAATCTTCTGAATGAGCTCTTTTGAATTCATTATGCAATTCCTCATCATTAAACACTCCATGAAGGTAGTGAACCATCTCCATAGCCGCCTTCCCATGCCCTACCTTATCTTCTCCGAGCCATACCAACACATGCTTCGCTCCCTTGTAAATAGCATTCATCAGACTGACTTGCTGACTTCTTTCGGCAATGTCGTCCTGATTGATACAGACTTGATCCGCCCATAAGCGTCGCTGAGTAGTTGCATGTCTCATACGACGGAGAGCACCATCAATGCTCTCCGTCAATGGCAGCGGTTTCCCATCGCATATGATCTCAGAGGATCGACCACCTGATCCCCAGCAATATGAGATGGCTTCATACTGTGGGCTGAGATCAAGATTCTCAAACCCGAGATGACCGACTAAAGGGTCATTGCCCGTACCAGGCTCAAGAGTCAGAATGCGGATTGTAAAGCTATTTGTGAATGGTGTATAGGTATATGACTCTGGAGCTCTCGATTCTGATGGCTGGACAACATCGGCCATGGATGATAGTAAAGACGCAGTTGAGCAATGAGACTTGATTTTGAGAAGAGTCCTAGAATGAGATGTTGAATGTCGATGGTGAGAAATGTTGTGCAGACCGAAACTTGAAGGCCCAGTTCTTTTAGATCGCTTTCGTGAAACCTCAATTGGCGGCGTGGAATTAGTTTCTTTGTAGATCGTCAAATCACTAGCATGAGCTCTTTTTCGAAAAGCACGTCGACTCATTAGTCGAACTGGAGATGTAGACTTGAGGGACATTGCAATTATCATTGAGCCAGAAAAGGAATGATACGCTACTTAACAGAACCAACGAACGGTTACTAACATGCAAACACAGCCACTCCTCGTGGTTCTTTTGCGGAGATCCATGCAGGCAGTCTTTACAGACAGCAGTAGGTCAGCGCTAATGTCACGTTAGAGATGCAAGAGGGTATGCAAGGCATAGTACATCACGTAGAAATAGGACAGATCATGGCCTTCAATGTTTAATTTGTGATATCGAGCGGCGGTAGGCCTTTCTATCTAACTATACACAACTTTCCTGTGTCATCAATCGTTCCAAGTAGGAGATAAAAACAAAATAGATAATGCGATAACACCTCGCATGGGGGATTCACCCTTTGTGCCAGTAACGCCTAATCCCATCCCAATCCGCTGGGAGTCCCAAAGTTACAAATAAGAAAGTAATGAAGCGCTTAGTGCATGTCCCTTTCTCCACTGTCCATTAAACCACCCCTTACAGGTCCATGGTAAGAAGTTCTAACCTCGATGTAACAGCGTCACAGCTGGCGCTGATACGTTGCACGCGAGCCATAGCCAAAGCAGCGATACACTCTTCCTCACCGGCATCGACAAGTTCAAGACGGGCAAGGACCTTTTCGGACTCAACACCGCCAAAGATGTCAACATGCGATAGACCCTCAGAATCAAACTCCTTGGGTTGCTCGGTGGCGGTGGTAGCGGTCTCAGTGTGGAACAGGGCGAATTCAGGGTCAGACTCAAACTCGAGATCAATAGGGGCGGCGTCAACGGGCTCAGAAACCTCAAGCTTCTCAATAGGGCGCTCAATGGCGGGGACCTCAAGCTTCTCCTCCTCAGAGTCGAAGATGGGCTCAGCAAAGTTGGAGGTCTTGCCAGAGAGAACAGAAGCGTCAATAGCATCAGGAAGCTCAGGGGTGTCGACAACAAAGACTTGAGGCTGGAAGTTAAAAGAACCATCGAGGGTGAGCATGGAGAAGTCCATGTTCTGCTCAGGGATCATGGCCATACCAATCTGGTGCTGAGAAGACTGTTGAGCGTTGTAGGGGTTGATATCCTTGGGGACCTGTCGCTGCTCGGGTTGAGGCTCAACCTTGAGCTGAGGAGTCTGCTGAACAGCGGTAGGGTTGCTGCTGAGGTTGTCCAAGAAGTTGGAGAAAGAAGGAGAAGAGAGAAGCATGCGGGTGAGGTCGGTCAGACGCTTGTTCTCGTCCACGAGAGCACGGTTCTGAGCGCGGAGGTCACCATTCTCGCTGACCTTGTTGGCGATTTCAGTCTCAAGCTGAGTGATGTATTCTGGGATATTATTAGCACGTTATTTCAAATGATCGTTGCGGAGAAAACTTACCCTTTCTGCGGGAGCGGAAAGCACGAGCGGAGACCTTGTTGCGAAGCTGTCGTCGCTCCTTGCTGCTGAGCTTCTTGCCCTCCTCACTAGCCAAGAGGCGCTCATCCTCATCCATCTCCTCTTCGTCCTTCTTGGATCGGGGAAGGTTGGTCATGGGGCTGGTAGCCTGGCTCTCAGGCATTGAGGGCTTGGCTCGCATAGAGTTTAGGAGCTGAGTAATCTTCTGCTCAACAATGGGGTCGGTAGGCTGAGAGGCCTTGCCACGAGACTTGGGCTGCGATGCCTGGCGCTGAGCCTGTTGTTGCTGTTGAATGATCTGCTGCTGCTGTCGCTGTTGTTGCTGAGCCTTGGCAAGAGCGGCTTGGGAGTGAGCACCAGGCCAGAGACGGCCGTTGTTCTGTGTAGGCAAAACGGGTGGTGAAGGAAGACCAGCGTTCTCTTGCTCAATGCTGCTAGGGTCGACAGTGAAAAACTGCTGTGTCTCGGTCTGCGACTCGAAGTCCATATCCATATCCGAAGCGCCCAAAGTAGCCTGCGAAGGAGATGTGTTGAAATCAAACAGATCAGCCTCGGGGCTGAAGGTGGTTAGGTAGTCAATGTTGCGGAAGTCTTGGTAGCCAGTGTTGTTTGTCTGGTTAACAGCCATTGTGTTGGCGATGGCACCGGGCACAAAGCCAGTCTGTTGTCGGTACATGTCATAGTTGTGACTGGGACCGCTCAGGCTCTGGGCAGTTGTGGTGGCGGGAGCAGCGACAGCGGCTGAGATAGGGCTCGCGAAGGTAGCCTTTGATGTTCCTGATGGCGATACTGAAGTAGCAGGAGATTGGAAGTTATCGTACTCGGTAAGATCGAGGAGAGCGTCGATATCGACGGTATTCTGGCCAGGACCCGACATATTGTTGTATCAGTTCGGCGATACCGGAGGATGTAGTGGTTGATGATGAGTGAGAGATTGAATTCGTCGCCCAAGTGATGATCAGTGGAGGACTCAAGTATTGTCGCGATAGATTTGGTCTGTTGTGTTATCTTGGTTGAAAGATCGTTGAAAAGTAGTAGTTGTTGAGAGATGAAAGTTCTGTAACAGAAGCGATTGTTTGGAAGTTGAGAAGGGGAAAGATGGAACCAGGCAGAAAATCGGGAACTGGGGAGGGACCGTGTTCTATGAATGGGGTGGGTGCCTTGGTCGGCGGTACGTACCCGCCGGGTCCGACAACAAGATCCCCGGCGTGTCAGGGAGGAAGAAACTGGTGAAAGCCACTGAAGCCCACTTAGGTAATCCACTATAAACATGCTCAAGGCCCCCAACTTCAGGGACTCGGCCCCTGAATTGATTCCATTTGAGCGCTATGAACCGCTAGATCCAGGTCTCTCTGTCAGGTAACGCCGGCCGTTGTCAGGGCTGACCAGGGAGCAGGGATAGATCGGCGACCGGGAATCCGACTAGTGAGGGAGAGGAGTGAGGACGCGTCAGCTCTTTTCTTGGGTTGTGCAAGCCAAGGGTGGGAGCCAAGGGCCAAGGAGGTGGATAACTCATTGAGGCAGCGCCGTAACTCTAGAGGCCAATCAAGATGAGCCTCTGACGACCGAGCCTCTCAGAGACAGCAGCGAGCGTATCCCTGTTTCGCCCTCCGAGGGGTGCGGAGCGAACAAGGTGCGAGTCTTTGCGAGAGTCTAGCTCCAACAAGAGAGCAAAACGAACGACCAGAGACGTCTGCGGCCTGAGGATGACGACGCTCAACTGCCCCTTTGGGACAGGCTTGGTGCCAAAGAGCCCATGATGGAGGCATGGCGCTGGTCTTTTTGGTCCCTCAGAGTATCATGGCTCGTCTTTGGCTGCGCTTTTTCGTATGCATTTCTGGTCCATCGTCGACTTCACCTGCAGATGCACCTACGAGCTTACGTCTCTCATCCTCTGAGGCTTCGTGGCCTGGGCTCAATCTGGTCAAGCCTCAGGCTGATTATTCTTCTGCCTACGTCTGAATACCAACGTCCCCTCCTGTTTGAGGTTATCAGGCTTGATGCAGACAAAAGGACGGCTAAATAATTCCTCCGCCCAATAGTTTTGGTTTGGTTCGATTTGATAAGGGAAGATCAATCTCATCGTCGCCCGTTAAATCCGGCGGCTGCTCCAACCGGACGGCAAAGCGGCCTCGGACCACTGATGTGTGAACTCTGCAGACTGGAGTGCAGGTAAACAAATACCAGCCAATTCAATGATCAGCGTTGGCGGGTACTGAAACTTGTCTTCCGTCCGACCCGAGCGTGGCTGTACAAAACAATAGAATTGTGCCCTTACACTGGCTGGTATGCTTTCCAAAGCTTGTCTCCTGCTCCCAGAGTCCACTATTACGATGCTCAAGTATAGATGCAGCTACTTTTCCTCAAGCGATGCGTTGCCAACTCAGATCATCAGGGAGAATTCGCTGATATGATTCATTTCCCTCGATTCTTTGCTCATTTCAATAAGAAATGAACTGACAAGGTCTTTGCCTTACCGTAAAGACATTGCGGGGATGACCATCACCATCAATATCATCCATCGATTGCACTGCCACCGCCTTCATATCCCAAAATCCCACCACCGCAAGCACAGTCCATTTCAGAAGTCTGAAGAGTCCCCGAGTCCATCCCACCGCTCACTTTTCCTCTTCTGCTCCACGCTGCTGGCTGCTCCATCTCTCACTGCTCGCTCTTTTATTCCTGTTTGCTCACTGTCTTCTACTGTGCCACGCTGCTATAATCGTGTAAACCCACACAGTAACATCAGCGGGCACCCATGAGGCTGTGTCATCAGAGTTGGAGTCTTGGCTTCCCAAGTAAGCTCAATGATCGTCGTTCTTGAGATGGTTTGAACCACTCATCTTCTCTGGTGGTCTCCGTCGTGCCACAAAGAATGACATCGGGTGTTAATAACGCCGTTATGCCGTCGCCGGGCTCTAGATGTTGAAGGCACCGAGTAATCTTCGGTGTTTACAGTGCTGCTACCAGTATGTAGTATCCGTACGTGTTGACATCCAAGCCTCAAACCCGGTTTGTTTTTCGCCACTCCCCAACCAATGAATGTTGGATTCCCGTGACAAGACAAACCGATCGACAGACTCGACAAAAATAGAACTTCCCAGTTTGTGGTCGCCCTGGCGCTGGCTCGACTGCCGCCCTGATTATCTTCTCCACTGCCCCTGACGATGATGGACAATGACACAAGAGAATACGGCGTTTGCCGTTATTATGAGTTTCATCCAAAACGCTTTGCTATGCATGCTATGCATCAACCGAGACTTGTTTCACAAAACGACGGTTCTCCTTTCGTCGACAGTGGTTCCGTCACTTCATCCCACATACCGGAAGCCTCGAACAAGCTTTGGCTAGGGGGTTTTGCCGTGGCGGGAGTCTCGAATTATGGTCGATCGACTGATTATCGGTACCAGGCTTAAAACATCTGGTTCACGTTACGGCTCGAGAATTTACCCCTTTTGGGCTCATTCTTTGAATGTTCAGCCATCTACAATTTCGGATCTGAAGCTCTTGATTCAACCTTGTGCCAAGACCTCGCTTTCGCTTTACTCAGATCTAATACAACTGCCGGCGGTGATGAGAGCTTAATTTTGGCGATCCTGGCCAAAGAAGATTTTAGCATTGATAAAATTTCGTATGGTTTAAAGAGCACAGCCCATGCAAATTATTAGCCACTTTGGCATGCTGGTCTCGGCATCGCCTGAAGTTCTGAACTTTTCCAGAAGCTAGGACCATTATTAGCGACTCCAATTCCAAACCGCAAGCACATAGCCTCTGCCAAGACCGTGATAAGGTAAGAGGCGATGAGGCTTCAAAAATGTCATTGCTGTCATAAAAATAGCTACATGTGAATGTTGCTTGCGCCTCGATGAATTCAAGATCGAAACTGTTTAAGGTCACATGTTTGATCACGTGTAACATATCACGTGACAATGGACCACACTGACACGTGATTGGCTGCAGCCTGACTCTAGTTTCAGCCTCTTGAGGCCATCCATCAATGGCCCCATTCGCCTGCATCTGCATGCATTTGGAGAACGTCGTCGGAGCCTTACGTCCTACAACCGTGCGCGCCCAACTGCAATCGCGCCTGAACTGAACAGTCGTGTCTGACATATTCCTCGCCCGGCCAAAGTGTCAACTGGAACGCGCTTATCGGTTTGTATATACCGTGTCTGTCTATCTATCTGTGCCTTGTCGCGACTCGTGAAAGATTGAAACAGTTTCGGCCGCCACATTTCGTTGTTGCATCGCATTGCATAGCATAGCATAGCAGAGTATTGCGCAGCATCGCACGCATCGCGACAGCACATTCTTTTTTGCTTGTGTTCTCCAACTTTGAAGATACGGTTACCATCCAAGCTTGCACTTGCAAACAGGTACTGCATAGAGCATCGTCCTCTGCAAACATATTGTGTTCTACTAGGCCTCAGAAGGTCCTATCAAGTTGCTATTTCAGTTCCCTCGTCGGAACATACATATCAACTGAAACTCTATCACTCGCCACTATGGTAAGCTGACCATAGCCGTACAAAATGGGGAGAGAAAAACGAAACCTGCCCGCGGCTGTGGCAGGTGGCCCAAAGGAGAGGCATAGACGTGCACAAAGATCTCAGTATGATCATACAGCACCTGTTCCCCCTGGCTTTGTTGCCAAACCGGCTCTTCCAAAGACAACGAAACATCATTCGTACTTCGAGTTTGTTGAAAACAAGGACAAAAAGAAGAAGCTTGAATTCCAGGTATAATGCGACCGTTGCGCAACGAGGTCATCACAGCACTCACCACCATGTATAGATCACTACAAAGAAAACACCCCCTCCTGGTTTCGAGTTTGTCCCTGCCGGCAACCCTGAACTAACTCAAGCATGCAAAGAACTATCCCGAGAAAAAGATGCCATGATATTTATCGTATCGGTATGCAAAACACAGATGTATTGGCCTCAGCCGTCTGTTACTAACCTCTCCACATGAAGAACGCAAAAGAAGCTTCCGGCTCGAATATATTGGCTCACCAAGTTCATCGCATTGGACATCATGTTAGAGAAACAATCGTCGAGGAAGCCCGCGCGGGTCTGGGACATGTTATGGAGAACATGCTTGCAGCCCCCTGTGGTATTCCCGAACCCATCCCCGAATCTCAAGAGGAATACGATGCACAAGTTGACGCTGCTTTACGCGATCTGTTTCCCAGAATTCCAAATACTGATCGACGGATGATCATCGAACACGCTTTCAGACGGGTTTGTTCTCCTCCCTGACACCTCCATACAGACATGGTATTTATTATTATAGGATCCAACGAACAAAAACAACAAGGAAAAAGTAGGCCTTTCGGAAGATATAACACTCGCCCGAAGGGTTCAACTTGCAGTCCTCGCTCACATTCGTCATACTCACACAAGGTATGACACTCTGCTAAGGGAGACCACATGGCAGAATGCTCGCAAAGTTGTCGAGGCCCTTTGTTTAGACACCCTCGTCAAGTGGCGAGGAGATGAGGAGAGCGGCCGGGACCAGCTGGATGAGATATTAAGGGAAGTCGTCGTGATTTCCGACTCAGAAGGTGAGGAATCTGGCAATGAGTCCGACTCATCAATCGAAGAGGTTGTGTATCAGTCTGCGAATCCCGTTCCCAGCAGGCCTGTACAGAATATCTCTGGCCAGGCTGGTCCTGGTCACCATCAATCTCCCAGACTTAACCAGGGCCCACGAACACCCGCTACGCCGAAGCCAAAAGGAAAGGTGAAGAAAACAAAGCGTAAGACATCCGCCGAGAAGAAAGGACAGCGCGGATTCAAACGGTATCAAGCTGCTTGGCAAGACGCCATTGACAGAAGCCGCAATGTACAGGAGCCAGCTCCCCAATCTCCCCAAGGGCCCTCTCCTCAGTACACCCGTGGTCCGCCGCCGCCGCCTACGGCTCTGGTTCCCTTGGGCGATGAGTTGCCTGCTCCAACCCAGCTCAGGATTGTTTCTGGAGGTGCGGGACCTGCACCTTATGAGAACGGTTATGTTGGGAAACCTCAGTATCCCACAAATGGCCATTTTATTAGCTCGGGGCCGCAAGTTGCCCGCAAGGTAAAGTCACCATTTTATGACGCCCCACCTAGCACTCATCCACCTGTGTCGAGAGTGGCCGATCGACTACAGGATATGTTGGTGCAATCCATTGAGCCAGCGTCTCCTGATACTATGAAACCGTCCTTTGTGCGTGCAGTGCCCCCTCGGGGACAAGGCTTCAGAAATGAGCCCCCTATGACCACCATTATTCAGCATCCAGTTATCATATCTTCTCCATTGCGAGGCCCTCCTACAAGAGGCGAGCCCATGGAAATATCACGACCTGTAATGGGTGAACCGTTGGTTCATGGAGATAGGCCCTACCAAATCTCTGGCCACAATCCCTCGCCACCCCGTGGTTACATATTCGATGCCCCTGCGCATCACTACAATACCAGATCTCATGGAATACCTGCTCCTCCGGCTCCTTTGGATCCTTCACATCGTTATGATACAAGATCGCGTGGAACACAGAACAACCCAGCGAGGATTTTAGTAAGTCGTCGGCCATATGACGAGCCACAGAGACCGGGCATTCGTGATACCCCAGTTGTCATGGAAGATCGTGGTGGGTTCTATGAACGAGTCCCAGTTCATTCAACTGGAGACTTGCCATCATCATCTCGTGATGAAGCAGGGCCTGGCTTTAGACTTGCTGCGGAGCCATATAGAGTTGCAAGGGACCAACAGGCGGGCCCTTGGCAGGAAAGCCCCCGGCTTGTACCAGGCAATCGAACCAACGCAGATATTGAGATGATCCCCATCAATCGCGTGCCTCCGGAAGATCGGCATCGCCCTATTATACCGGACAACCGAGCTGGGCCAGCTCATGTTCCTGTGTCTTCAGGAGCTCGAGGTGATATTAGAAGTTACTTTGAGCGAGACCCTCGTCCCGCTCGTTATAATCCGCCTGTCCCGGAGCCTCGCCAGGTCATAAATGAGCCATTGGCACCAGGCTACGAACCCTACCGCGAGGTGTAAGCAGAGTGTGGCTCGTCAAATCAGAAAAGCACTAACACGATACAGTCGTTACGAAGAAAGAGTACCTGAACCCTTTCAACATCGCGAGCCAGTGCATCGACACTACCGAGAAGAGCCCGTTGTTGGGAGAGACGGACGACCTCGGCCTCTACACCCGCGTCGAATGGAGGATGTAATTGTGCTTGAGTAATGCTGCAAGATGATTTGGAGAATTGCCGATACTATTTGTTTTGCTCATGATAATGCATGTGCGTAAAGTATTTGAGCGCGTTGAGCATGGAAACAGGCGTTGGAGGTTACATTGTTGATATTGCAGTCCGGCAAAAGCGATGGTGATGGAATGAACTTTGGACGATGGCATGATCTGATGATACCCCGTTTCGGAGGAAAGACTTGACTACTACAAGAACTAGTATTTGAATTGTTAGACGTTTGGACGAGGCAGGCCTTTCACTCCCTATAATACGATGAACTGTGTACGAATGAACTCCATGATTGCTTGACTTTTATTTACCCTAAAACAACCCATGATCTAAACTCGAACTTAAAAATAAAACGAATGCCGAAACCTCATGACGCAACGAATGGGTATAACTATGGCATCTAGTTGCGTCCTCTCCTAGGCTTTCCCACGCCAGACACTCCATGTCTCTTCTCAACACCAAGTCCCTTTCGTCCTGCAGCGATGCCTCCTCTTCCACTCTTTCCACCACGACCGGCTCCTCTACCGCGGAAGCTTCCACGGCTGCCCCTATCCCGTCCAGGGCTGATCCTGCTCTTGACTGCCGCAACATCGTTGTCATCCATCTCGAAGTCCTCGTCATCGTCGTCCTTGCTGCGACGGTTGGAGAACTTGAGCTTGCCTCCGCGACCACGCTTGGCGACATCCTTGCCCTTGAGAGCGGCGACGTAGGCACCAACGCCGGAAGCCTCAGGGTTGGGCTCGTCGACGTCCATGGCACCCTCGTCATCACTGTCCTTGCCGAGGATGAGCTTGCCATCGAGATCGACCTTGGCCTTGGTGCGTGTGGGCTTGCGCATCTTGACAGGCTTAGTGGAAGAGATGTTGGCCAAGGCCTTCTTGTCAAGCAGATCGAGGGGTTCGTCGTCGTCTTCAACAATGTATGTCTTGCCACCCTTCTGGGCCTTCTTCTTTTGCCTAGGAGCCTCATCGTCGGATTCACCATCATCGTCATCAGAGTCACTGCTGTAAAGGGCCTGGTCGTATTCGTTCTCAAACTGGCGCTTGGGCTGAGCCTCGTCGTCGTCACTATCGTCGCCGTCATTCTCACCCTTGGCTGCATCCTTCTTCTTCTTGGAACGCTCCTTGGTCTTGCGGATGTTGACGATCAATTTCTTGTCGTCATCAGGTGTGTTCTTGTGAATATTCTCATAACCAAAGCGACGGACCATGCGCTCCAGAATATGCTTGACCTTGGCCTTGAAGTGACCCTTGTGCTCATGACTCCAGACAATGAGGTTGGGCACGAGAGTTGAGAGACGAGGAAGCATGAGCTCGACAGGGAGGCCAATAACACAGACCTTGACGAAACCCAAGCAGCTCTTGACGATCTCTCTGTTGTTGGAAGTAAGGAAAAGATCCATGGTCTGAACCAAGTCAGATAGAGTAGCGTCGCTCAGTTCGCTTCGGAACTCATATAGAAGTCGGCTGATGGCCGTAATAGAAGCTGAAATCATATGAGGTGTGCTGCCAGCCAAGCCAGCGCTGACCATAGTGAAGAACTCCTCGATATTAGCGGTTCCGGCAGGGGCATCGTCGGGCATGTGAGGAACCTTGCTGTTGTCGATGGGTATTCCGTTAGCCTGGGCCATGCGGTGTCCCATGCGAACCAGGAGCTCATATGCTGTCTCACGAGCACGCTCATTGTTCTCCTTGCAAGAGATGACAACTTCGCTGAGCACAGCAGGAATGAAGTGAAGGGAGGTGTCGGGAATGAAAGGTAGGAGGGCGATAATGGCAGCAAGGCGCTCTCGTCGAGCAGGAGCTGAGACCTTCTCGGTGCTAGAGAAGATAAGTTGCTGGAGCTCAGCACTTCTCTCCTGAAGAGCAGCCTTTCCGATCTCAGAATCCGCTAGGCGAGGGATGAGCTTGTATGCCTTCTTCTGAAGTTGAGGCTCCTCCTCCTTGTTGATGATGACTTCGGCAATCTTGAAAAGAGCGGCGAAGCTTTCCCTGGGGAGATAAACGGACATTGTGATGACAAGATCCATCAATGTCTGGGCTGTTGAAGGCATGTGATCCTTGGACTTCTGGTTCTCTTTCTTCTTGTCCGCTGGCTTCTCCCTCTCTAACTCAGTGGCGAGCATAGTGCTGACTCGGTCGAAAGTCTCCATCAACTCCGCGTTGGGTGTGATGCTAAGGAAGGTGTTGATTGTCTGAAGAATAGGACCTCGGCTTTGAGGAAGAGTTTGCGTATAAACGTTAAAGAGGACTGCGAGCATGTTGCCTGCAAAGTTGGAAAGGTACTCGAGGTTCTTCTTGGCATCAGCACGGCTGACTCGGCTCTGAAGAACGAGATCCTCCTCCTGGTCCTCAATATTGGCAATAGCTTGGTTCGACTCGATCAGAGTCTTGAGCGCTCTGCAAACATCCAGTCGCAGCTCAACTTGCTTGTACAGGAGGTTGGCCAAAATCTCGGCGAAGCCCTGGTCGAAAGCCTCGGTAAGATCCAGAGGAAGATCGCAGTAGCCGGGAAGAGTAGACCAGATCTGCTGGACAACTGTTTCGTAAATCTTGACCTCCATTGTCTTCTCAGCCTGTCCATGGTCAAGGACTCTTTGGAACATGGCCTCACTTAGAGGGACCATTTCGCTCTTGAAGTGAGCCAGGTTTGTGTTGCTAGTGTAATCTCGTAGAATAGGGAACATCCAAGCACGGCCTGGCTGGCCCTTTGCTGGCTTTGCGAGGTTGAGAGGGAGAATTGAGAGAACAGCCTCAGGACCCATTGCTCGGATAGCCTTTCCAATAACCTCGTCAGCCTCCTTCTTGTTGCGGAAAGAACCGTTCTCTCGGATTTCGCCGATAGTCTTCGTGACGTTCATCATGATAGGATAAGACCTCCATCTCAAAGTATCGAACATGGCTCCCAAAACGTTGAAAGTCTGGAGCCAGGCAGCCTGGAACTGAACAGTCAAAAGAGACTCTGCTGACTTGGCCAGCTTCTCGAGAACCTTCTCGTCGAAAATTGAAGGCTCAAGGATAACGTTTTGAGGAATACAGTTGGCCATGAAAGACACTAGACATTCTGAGGCGGAAATTCGAATATTCTCGGAGGGTGCCTCGAGGAACTGGGCGACCATATCGAACAGCTGGGGGAGGTTCTGAAAAGTCTCCTCAGGCTCGACCTGAGCGGAAACATCATATCCTCGGGACAGAATGGCGAGCCACGGGGGAACAAGTTGGGTGTCGTTGGCAGCTGGTCGCAATTCGGAGATAATTTCCATAAGTCGTGGGAGTTTGGCTGATGAGACTTCATCTGTCATTCCCTCGAAGATCATCTCGAAAATCTCGAAAGACGCCATGGTCATGTACTCGTTTCCGCTCTTTGCGATGCCCAAGAGGAGCTCGCACAGAGACTCAATCTTCTTGCTAGGCCAGCCACCACTGGCAGCCGCAACAGTCTTGACCAGTTGAAGCGCGTGGATCATAGCAGGGTCGTGGCTAACATCGGCCTTCTTTCCCTTGCGCGCCTGCGCAACCTTGCCGGCGAGATCCTCGAGGTTCTTGGTAGCAGTCTGGGCGCACATGTCGGCAGCAGGGTGATCCAGGGAGGGGCTCGGAGGCGGGTTTCGAAGAACCGTCTTCAGAGCATCTTGCGACCTCTTTCGCACCTTTGGTCGGTGGTCAACAGACATATTCAAGAGTCCAGCAACAGCTCGTCGAGGACCGATCTGGGAGACAGAAAGCTCCCAAGAAGCGGCATCCTGGGCTAGAAGAAGAGATTCGAGACATCCTATGGACGATCGCAACAACGGGGCTTCGGCATCCTGCAACAAAAGTACGGGGGCGAGAAGAGTAAGAATCTGTGTAAACTTGGATCGGAGGAGAGGTTGCGGGGCATAAGGCGTAACGACGTCGAGAAGGTAGACGACGGGAGTCGCCAATTCTGGATTCACAGTGTCGTTGCTGTTCGCCTGCTGAAGAAGGGCGAGAAGAGCGGCAAAGTATCCTGTTGGCGTAGGGGCCGTATTTTGTTCCTTGAGAGTCGACTCGACGGCCTGAAGTACAACGACAGTCTACAAGCAAAGGTTGTTAGTGTGCGACTCGAGATTGAAGGCGCTGGAAGTGACAAAGTAAAGTAAAACATACCCTCTTTTGACTCTGAAGTCCAGGGGACTTGATCTTGTCCAGCTTTTCGGCCAGAGAAGGGGTCGCCATCTTGATTCTGAGCAATTCAATGCGCAACCACCAACTGGATTAATCGTTCGGTGAAAAGAGACCCCAGCCAAAAATTCCCAAATTTTTACTTGCTTATCGCACCCCGCTGAACCGATAAGGATTTGATGTGGACTTTCTCGGTGGAAGGAGCTAAGCCACATCTGTCATCCTCCCCGTTATGAAGATGTGGCGTCAGCTTACCGCTGTATCCGAGCGCCTACGTACTGGGCTGTAGCTGTGCCCCTCGGAGCTGACCTTGGGTAAGGTGTTAGCAGCTCGCGCCTCTCGTTACTCAATCGCAAATACGTCTATAGCCTCGATTTCTCTTCCGTCTTAAGAGAAACATCATGGCTTTCCTCATTCTTGTCATAGGAGACCTCCACATCCCGGATCGGGCGCTCGACATTCCCGCCAAGGTACGCGCGGTGCTTCCAAGGTCGCGCGCATCGCTAACAGCGTCTCTGTATCTGTAGTTCAAGAAGCTCCTCTCGCCCGGAAAGATCAGCCAGACGCTTTGCCTCGGAAACTTGACCGATAAGCACACGTACGAGTACTTGCGATCCGTCTCCCCCGATCTGAAGATCGTGAAAGGCCGCTATGACGTTGAGGCCACTTCCCTGCCATTGACGCAGGTTGTGACCCACGGAAGCCTTCGAATTGGATTCCTAGAGGGCTTCACACTTGTCTCTAATGAGCCTGACCTTCTTCTGGCTGAGGCGAACAAATTGGATGTGGATGTTCTGTGCTGGGGTGGCACTCACCGCTTTGATGCCTTCGAGTATATGGACAAGTTCTTTGTAAATCCCGGAAGTGCGACTGGCGCATTCATAGAGGGATCAGGACTGGAAAGCGAAGAGCCAACACCAAGCTTCTGTTTGATGGATGTATGTGCTTTACAAACTGTCTGTCTGTCTGTTGAGTTTGTTTACTGACTACCCTAGGTCCAGGGCATTTCACTCACCCTATACGTCTACCAATTACGAAAGGACGATAAGGGCAATGAGAACGTGGCGGTTGAGAAGGTCACATACACAAAACCAGTTGAACCTTCAGCGGGAGGGTCATCATGAAATTCATATAGATAGGGGGAGTTTACATTCAGCGACGTATTCAAGATCAGCAGCAGAATTTATACCCAGTCACACTCTGGAAGACCACGAGATGGGACTTCCATATCCAACAAAGCATCAATTGACGAGACGAACTGCCGAACGTTGACCAATTGGGGCTTGTGTGTGTCCAATAAAGACATTAAAACTGTAAATACAAATATTGACAAAAATAAACACCATTATCCATTCCATCGCTTTGCAGAGGTATCTTGGGCATGTGACCAGTCTTTATGATCCAGCGAAGCAGTATCAGCGCCGACAAGCAACATACTCCTTTTGAATAAACAAGAACAACAAATGACAAGAACGCCCAAATGCTCTACCGAACTCCCGCTATTGCAATATGCATCATTACAGCATCATACTCCTTCGCCTAGATGAGGCTCGCTCCCTGGCTCCAGCGCCATCCTCGGTGTGAACTGCTGAGGAGACACGCCGCGATGGTCGACGGGTAGTGACCTTCTTCTTGATATCGGCAGAAGCTTCTTCGTCATTTTGTGGTGATGAGGGTGTGAATTCATAAACATCAACTTCACTGACACCAGTAGTGTCAGAAGCCGTCTCCTCCTTGATTTCTCCATCTTCGTGTGAGGTTTCGCTGCTGGCAACAATGTCTTGAATCATCATAGAGGTGCGTCTTCCGCCTCGCATAGTTATAGGTTTAGGGACCTCAGGAGATGATCCTTTGCCGGCTAGAGGGCTAGCGGGAATGCTACCAGGCTCATTTTCTGTGTTGGCGGCGTTGGCATTTGGCAGATTCTTCCATGACTCTTCAGCACTGCTCTCACGCTTCGTCCGGCTTGTATCTGGGGCTTGCTCAGCTGCACTAGACCTCCGAGCATATTTGCCTTCTCCAGCAACAGCGTCGAGCATCTCCTTGGTAGGTCGCCGCATCTTGTCTCTGAGGTTAGGCTCTGCATAGCTGACTGCGGTCCTATTTCGTCGGCTGGGCCTTGCTGGTTCTCTGCTCGCATTTACGTCGCCAGGCGGAGGAGTTCCTCCTCGTCCGGGTTCCTGGGATGTTGCAGTATCTGGTGAGTTGGGGGAGAGAAGTGCTGGGTCTGTGAAAGGTGTTGTGAGTCCGCATGTGACCTCGACAACTTTAAGGGCCGTAGGAGGCTCGAGCGCCGTTTCGATGGTGATAGGAGCCAAGGTCTTGGATCTGGACTTAGGCCGCTCTTGGGAAGCCTTTGATCTCATAAGATCCGCTTTGGCTGCAGCGACTTCATCAGTCATAACTGGTTTGGAAATCTTCTTTGGTGAGGTCAAATCGTCGTTGGTGCTCTTGGCTGCAAGAGGCTTCCTTGTACCTGTCGCACTCGCCTTTTCACGAGCGTCCTTTCTCATATTACTGAGTTCTTTCAATGTTCGACCTCCAGCCTTCTCACGGATTGAGGGCTTGTCAATGGTGTTTCGTGGGGGCTCATTTTCGTTGTTCACCCTCTGAGATCTGCTCGTAACCATATCATCTCGAGCGGCGAGCTTTCGCTTTGATCCAACCTTAACTGGCTGGGGTAGAGGTACTGGGGTTTCCTCAATGATTTCTTGTACCTTGGTCTCGATTGATCTGGTTGCCAAGGGCTTTGCCTCGACTGGCTCCGTTTCCTTAGGTTTAGTTACATTCGGGTGTTGCTTCTTTTCGGGCGAAGGTGATCTCGGTAAGGTCTTGGTGGTCTGAGGTGATGTGAGTTTTTCGGGTGGTGCGAGTTTCCCTGTGGGACTTTCTTGTACGGGTGCTGGTGTAGGTGTCGGTGAAGGGCGTGAGCGTGTGGGTGAGTCAACCTTGACAGGCTCCTCTTCCTCGTCGATGAAATGGGAGACGGGAGGAGGTCCAATATCTGGTGACTGAGATGTGTCGGCCATGTCATCGTTGTCAGCCTCTGACCGAAGTGCTAGGATTTGTTCTTGGCTGCATCTTGTTAGAGAATTTCTGTTTATGTTGATCGAATGACTCACTTCATGGACTGTCTCGGGTATGACTTGGTTTCTGAGATATGCCCCAGTTCCTCAATTTCACGGGCCATATCTCTAAGGCGTCGCTGTGAAGGGCTGGGTCGAGCTGAGCTGAAGCTCACCCTAGGCTTTGTTGACTTTCTTGGTCGTGGAGAGTGTCGCTTCATAGGCGGCTCAAGACCAAGACCAGCAAGAAGGGTACCCCATTCTGTAAGTTGGGACTCAAGCTTTGCCTTGATAGCAAGTGCATGATCAGCGATTCGTCGAGTATCGTTATCTTCGAGCTCTTTCTCTAGCTCTATGATACGGCCTCTGAGCTCCAGGTTCTCTGATAGCATACAGGCGCAGTCATTCTCGAGTTCTCGGATGCGGAGGGCACGTATGTTGTTTGATTTTGCAAGATCGCGGTTCTGGCGTAGGAGTTTCTTTCGAACTAGATCACAAGACATGGTCAGCTCGCGTCATGTTACTCAGAGGAGTTCTAGATCTTGGAACATACGCGTTTCGAGACTGTCCGTAGACACGGGGGGTTCGTTCAGTCTAGCCATAGCTCATAATGCGATGGATCGTGACAATGTGAGCAGAGGCTTCCTGTGGAGTTAGTAGGATACGTTGCTGATATGCTCTCGCACAAGTCACAGAGTGTTGTTGGGTGTCGGTCTGAAAAAAGGAATTTTTGGTTGCATCTATTTACTGTCGTAACTGTTTTTGTCATAGCGCTTGGTTACTGGTTGCCCCAGTGACGGAACTCCCCACGTTGAACCCCACCATCGTTGGACGGAAACGCAGTGTTGGACTTTACTGCTAAAGACGTCGCGAATTATTCCAAGTTTGGTGACACGCCATAAATACGACCATGTCATATCCAACGCGACCGATTTCCTCGCATATGCGCGCACCGAGCGCGTCTGCATCATCAAGTGGGCAGTCCCCGGCATTATTAGCGCGAATCGAGGAGAAAAAGGCCGAACTCGAAAACCTCAAAGAGCTTCGAGAGCTCAGTGCAGCGGTCGCAACACAAATGGAAGCTCTGGAACAGAAACTCTCGACTCTCTCCGATGGAACAGAGGGTAATGATCCTACGTGGAGTTGCTCAGTGCTTAGACTGACTCTCAGTAGCAATTGCAGCCGTTGTTGGAAACTGGCATAATGTGCTACGTGCCATCAACATGGCTTCTTGTAGGTTCTCAAAAGTTCAAGGCTGTTGTATTTGTCTAACTTTCCAACAGCTAAATTAGCCAAGACGGCAGCCGATCCTACAAACGTATCGGAGGATTCATCAGGGCCTCTGCCTCAAACTCTAGTCCGAATTCCAACAGAGCATGCACCAGCTCTTCAAGCCCAGGCAGAAGCTGCAGAAGCCGCAGCCGAGGAAGAGTCATGAACAGATTTAATCATGGTCAAAAATTACGAAAGCCGACATATCTCCCGGCAGTCTGAAGGGTGCCTTGCGATTCATAGGTGCTTCTATGGGCATATGCTACAAGCAACATCTATTTGATAGACCCCGCAAGCTCCTTGCCACCGGATATTGGCATCCTTGAGCCAGGCGGCAGCGATCACTTGCAGTTTCCACTATCCTCATCACAATATTCTGCGACTACGTTCTGATGCCTCGACTGCCGCCCGGGATCTATAGAACGACTGAACTCATGTCTGGGAGGAAAGTTCCGGATGAATGAGTGTTCAGCACGGAGAATAAGATTGACACATGGAAACCAAGCTTGTTCACAGAAGATGCCTACATCTCCCGTCTTGAGTGACAAGTTCCCAAGCCAAAAGGCGCCAGGATGCTGGGGAAACTTGGGTTGGTCCATGAAGAGGGGGCATGTATTCACCTGTCAACGTTGGTTCACTGATCTCATGTCTGGCTGAAAAGAGGCAACAGAAGTATTTTCGATTCGAGGACGACCCGATAGAGCTATCGCAGGCTGAACGAGAAATCCGAATGTGTTTAGTTATGAATCTCTGGCCAGGTCTAGAGGCTTGGTAGCTACTCGATAGAGTTCTTCTTGGTATGGAACGACGATATATGTGGCTATATGCTTTATGTCGTCTTCCATGGCTAATTCCCCAAACCTTCTCCGGAGTTTCTAGTCAGGACAAAGAAAAATTACGTATCCATTGCAAGATTGCTGGCTTAATTTGAGTCCTCAGGTGAAACTTCCACAGCACTCATCATATCCATGATAGTATAACTGTGGATATTTAGTTGTGATTGTGATTTGGAACTGCATATGCAGCAGGAGTGGATCTCATTAACTCAAACCTAGGTAGGCAACGAAATAAAAGCCTAAGAATCCAGAGAATCATGGTCCAGAACGCGGGAGGCTTGGTATGAACTCCAAGATTCCAAAGACTTGATAAAGTTTAGATGTTGACTCTCCTAATCAGCGGGTTTGCCTATATTTGACTGTTTAATAGGCTAGAGGCAGTACCGAGATGATGATTCTATTTAGACATATGGAGCTGAAGTGATTAGTATTATAACCCACCTGGAACTTACCTATGTACGTTTGAGCTGCACAGTGGGACTCCCGCTCTGGGGCAGTCATCTTATAAGTCGACCAATGAGACGCGACTTTGAGTTCGTGGAGACAAAAGCCGTTGAAATTGTGAAATGATAGACATGACTCGACAATTGATTTATGAAGGTTACAATTATGGATAGAGTTCAGATGGCGCTTTAACTGCTGAATTTGTAAGAGTCAAGAGTCCTATTCGAAATACTTTGATATTCAATGCAATAAATAGAAGGCACAGCCTGTAACTGCAAAAGACTGTAGGAGGATGGCAATATGCAGGTTTGCGGTTGCCGTGGCTCTTATTGTTGTTTGTTTTTATTGACGTTGCCTGACTTACAAGCTTTCTTCCCCTCCCCTCCCCTCCCCCTCATCAATATCAGCAGTAGCCTCTCCTCTCTCATCTCTCCCCATTCACCATTGCTAGATATTTTGGTCGTTTTCGGTTTCATCAATTT
>JAAOAQ010000429.1:0-13952 GCA_013396025.1 Fusarium phyllophilum
CCTTGTTCCTCAGTGCAGCGGACCTAGCTGCCCCGCCAAGCCCACTGGTTCTCAGGAGACCGGCGCTCACTGCAACGGTGCTGACTGCCACGTCGCCACTGCCACTGGCAGCAGCCCCAAGCCCACTGGCACTGCCCCCGCTATCGTCAACGGTGCCGACAAGCAGGTCGTTGGAGCTGCTACCCTCTTCGCTGCTCTCCTTGCGGCTCTTCTCTAGATGCTAGCATCTCCTTCACCTCTTCTTCTTCCGGGAGCCTTTTAGAATAATGACCTTCTAGTCGAGCTATTAATTAGACCTTCGTTTTGCATGCTTAGTCTT
The DNA here is from genome assembly GCA_013396025.1 of Fusarium phyllophilum. Taxonomy (NCBI): domain Eukaryota; kingdom Fungi; phylum Ascomycota; class Sordariomycetes; order Hypocreales; family Nectriaceae; genus Fusarium; species Fusarium phyllophilum. Next base: position 320 of record JAAOAQ010000429.1, read on the forward strand.
GACTTTCGATCTGTGACTAATGAGTTCTTTGCCCTTGTAAATGGTTAGTGTAGCTTGGCCACTAGACTCAATTTGTGAGATAGTTCTATTCAACTTTATAGGACTATTGGATGGTGGCGTAGCTGAGCCCAGAAAGTGCGCTGTCAGTGTAACAGAGCCGGGAAGTATGGCCGAAATCTTATTACAAGCTTATGAAACTAGTCACTTATGCTAAGCTACGCCTTGCTTGGGTCCGTCCAAACTCGATCTGCCACAGTTCCCTTTGCCAGCCTCTTGATAGTATCCGGCATTTCCTGAAAGTCAACCTCTGGTCTTTGGCGGTCAATCCGATGTCTCTTGGGTCTGGCAGTGTCGCTTTTTTGTCCTGCCTCCTGTTGAGGGAGCTTTGATCTAGCCATCCGAGTTATTGGCGACTTGAGTATATCTGTCAGCAGGTATTGGTATGGATACCTAAATTTGAAGGTCCAGGGTTGAGTTGAGTCTACGGATACTGGTCCCAAAATTGTTTATGTATCGTGGGCCGTGGTCCGTGCCTCGGCACTTGATCTGATCTGCCTAGCACGAGTCATAATTATTCGTTCAGGTTCACGCTTTCTAATTTAACAATGCAGTTACTCTAAAGTCTCCAACTCCTTCCTGTTAAGACTCGTGCTAATTCTTCAACAAATCTTTCAGAACCTTGCAAACCGCATCTCCAACCTCACTACACTTAGCACTCCCCCCAAGATCCTTCGTCCTAATCTCCAAACCACCGCCCTCCTTGGTATTCAGGACCTTGGCAACAGACTGCTCAATAGCATCGGCCTCTTTCTCCAGCAAGAACGAGTATCGCAACATCATCGCCAAACTCAAGATCTGCGCCACCGGGTTGGCTAGGTTCTTGCCCGAGATATCAGGCGCACTGCCATGAACGGGTTCGTAGATGCCCTTGCAGGATCCTTCACCTGGAACGCCGGCGAGACTTGCGCTGGGGAGGACGCCAAGGGTGCCTGTGATGCCACCCGAGATGTCGGAGAGCACGTCACCGAACGTGTTGTCGGTGTGAATGACGCTGTTGTTGAAGCGCTTGGGATCAAGAACCATCAACATAGCGAGACTATCGGCGAGCTGATGCCGCAGATCAATATTGGTAAGTTCCTTGTTGAAGATATCTGTAGTTGCACGCCTCCAGAGACGACCGCTAGCAAGAACATTGGCCTTGTCTGCACTCCAAACAACAGGCTTACTCCCATCATTTGCCTTCTCACTGCTCGCATGCAAGATCTTCGCAACAGCTGCACTCACACGAGCCAATCTCTCAACCTCAGATCGTGAATAAATCCAAAGATCAGACGCTTCATCTTCACTCTCCTCCTTCTTACCAAAGTAAGCACCACCACAATTCTCTCGAACAACGATGAACTTTGTCCCGGCAACAAGCTCAGCTTTGATAGGTGATGCGCTAACTAGCGATGGGACAAGTATCTCGCAAGGACGCAAGTTGGCGAAGGCGTCGAGACGTTGACGAAGCTTTAAGAGTCCTGATTCGGGAGTTGGTTCTACGCCAGCCCATTCTGGACCGCCAATGCTGCCGAAGAGAACGGCGTCGCTGGCTTGGGCTTTCTCGAGGACGGCATCTGTGACGGGAGTGCCGTGTTTATCGATACTGCATCCGCCGACGATGTCTGTGTCTCGTTCGAAGCGGATGTCAGGACGACTTGCTTCGATTATATCGAGGACTTTGAGGGCCTCGACCATGATTTCAGGGCCGACATGGTCACCGGGGAGAATAAGGACGCGGAATACTTTGTTCTCAGACATGATGGAAGTGAATAAGTTGAAGTGAGTGAGTGATTAGACAACGAGAGGGTCAGAAGAGGACTGGAGTCTACAAGATAATGGAAATCAGTCTAGCCTTTGGTCTGCCGATCTCGGACTGATAATTATGCCCGTTGGTGGTTAATGCCGATTGTGAATGTGACGCTGGATGCAGCCAAGACTTTTTTATTCCTGTGACTGCTAAATTACCCCGCACTCACTAATTCTGGCCCCCGTATTCATTGGTTTCCTCTTCTGGAAGGGATTGAAACGGAGTCTCCCACAAGTCACTAAAACGTGGGGAAGCCAATCACCACATAAAAATACAGACCAAGCAAGATAACACTCTCCTTCTCACTCATTTTACACACTCAATTCTTATCAGCACCTCAAACTCATCACAATGTCAGGCCGTCTCCAAGGAAAGACCGCAATCGTCACAGGCGGCGCATCAGGCTTCGGCAAAGGCATCGCCACAAAATTCATCTCCGAAGGCGCAAACGTCATTATCACAGACCTCAACGAACAACAAGGCCAAGCCGTCGCCCAAGAACTATCCTGCTCTTTCACCCGCGCCGACGTGACTAACCCCGATGACTGGCGTCGCGTTCTCGAGTTTGCTATTGAGAAGTACAAACAGCTCGACATCGTCGTCAACAATGCTGGTGCAGCTTACTCCAAGAAGCCAACTGAGGATGTCACGCCCAAGGACTTCGATCTCGTGATGAATGTCAATGTCAAGAGCGTTTATTACTCTACCAATGTGCTGGTGCCGTACTTTTTGAAGGAGGGGAGACCGGGGTGTTTTATTCAGGTTGCGAGTACGGCGGGGATTAGACCTAGGCCTGAGTTGACGTGGTATAATGCATCTAAAGCGGCTGTTATTAATGCTACAAAGACGATGGCTGTTGAGTATGGACCTAAGCAGATTCGGTTCAACTCAGTTTCTCCAGTTGTTGGAAGCACTGGCATGTGAGTATTGCCTTACACTGGCGATAGAAAAGTTCTAATGAATTGATAGGACACACCTGTTTATCGGCAAGCCGGATACTGAGGAGAACAGAAAGGGCTTTGTTTCTACCATTCCCATGGGCAGACCTTCAACGCCCAGCGACATTGCTAATGCTTGCTGCTACTTGGCTAGTGATGAAGCATCTTTCATTACTGGTGTTGATCTGGAGGTATGGCCACCACATATGAGTTGCGATATACCGATACTAACATGAATCTACAGGTTGATGGAGGTCGCTGTGTATAAGCTTGGGAATAGGTCAAGGCAGTTGTGTGATTATTTTACAAGTAATAAAAATGACAATAAAAATGGTATCAATTGCATGTCTCATCGTCTCAAATGTTTCTCGAGTTCTTGATCAAGATCATTCCGAATTGCACTTCTGCAGCCATTTGCAGTGACTTGCAGACTGGTTCTTCGCCGCCCTCTATGGTACTCAGCAAGTGGATAGCATTGCGATTGTCAGCTCAAGGTACACGCATCCCACGATTAGATTCCCTTCCTAATTGGGCGTTAGTGCCAGATGTTCCTGTGATGCTTCAGCGCGGGGTAAAAGCGGACCTTGCCATGGATGGTTCCTGTGACGGGCCGGTCGGTACCTGAACCGGAAGGATATCATCGGCCGATTGACGGACCAAGGAACTTACTCTGACGATCTATCATATCAGGCACGCACCATCATCAGCCAGATCATTCATTCTTTTTCTTGAGATAATCACTCCCCAGACTCTCTTCCGCTCCCTCCATACCACCGACATCATCATGGGAAGCTCACATCATCTCCCCTTCAGCCTCACAGACGATTCCCTGTTTCGTCCCACGTCTCTCATCAATGGAGAATTTGTCTCCTCAAAAGAAGGCAAGACGTTCAATGTCATCGACCCAGGAACCGGCATGACATGGACTTCATGCCCAGACTGCACAGTATCCGACGTCGATGCAGCAGTGAAGTCATCTTATGAAGCCTTCAAGAGCTACTCCAAGACAACACCGCGCTTCCGCGGTCAGACCATCATGAAATGGTATAATCTGATGGTTGCCGTACGAGAAGACCTAGCGCATATTCTTGTTCATGAGACTGGCAAGCCGTTAGAAGAGGCCCGCGGCGAAATTGATTATGCGCTTACGTTCGTCTGGTGGTTCTCCGGCGAAGCTGATAGAGCGCAGGGGTCTTCTATCACCTGTGCTATTCCTGGTCGACGCGCAATGACTATAAAACAACCCATTGGTGTTGCCGCTGCTCTTGTTCCCTGGAACTTCCCCATCGCTCTAGCATTGCGCAAAGCAGCTGCTGCCCTGGCCGCGGGTTGCACAATGGTCATTAAGCCCTCGCCCGAGACACCCCTCACAGCAGTTTCAGTCGCTTATCTAGCGTTAAAAGCAGGCTTTCCTCCCGGTGCCCTCAACGTGGTTACAACGTCACTAGAGAATACCCCAGCAGTCGCTGAAGCTCTTTGTCTCAACCCGCTTGTGAAGAAGGTGAGTTTCACGGGTAGCACGAGAGTTGGTAAGATTATTGCTAGTCTAAGTGCCCAGAATCTCAAGAAGACGACATTTGAGCTTGGCGGAAATTGCCCTTTCATCGTGTTCGATGACGCCAATGTTGATCAGGCTATGGCCCAGCTCATGGCTCTCAAATGGCGACATGCAGGTCAAGCTTGCGTCACGTCTAACCGAGTGTTCGTTCAGAGCAACATATACGATTCTTTTGTTGAAAGACTTGTATCTGAAACTCGGAAGCTAAAGCTCGGCCATGGCATGATGGAAGGTGCCACGTTGGGCGCATTGACGACTACACGAGGCCTCGACAAGGCGGAGGAGTTGTATGAAGATGCCGTCAGTAGGGGAGCAACGGTCGTCCTTGGAACAGGGAAACGCTACGATGGGGAGGGTTATTTCATGGAACCGACTATCTTGACCGAAATGAAGGACGAAATGCTCATGACACACGAGGAAATCTTTGCTCCCCTCCTTGGCGTCTACCGCTTTGAGTCGGAAGAAGAGGTTGTTCAAAGAGCAAATGACACTCCCTATGGCTTAGCAAGCTATGTGTTTACCAAGAATGTGGATAGATTGTGGAGGATGTTTGAGAATCTCGATGCTGGAATGATTGGATTGGTAAGTCGATCCCTTAGAAGCTCTTTGAGGTGGGGAGCTAACTTTTGGTTCAGAACGCAGGTAACAGTTCATCTGCTGAAGCGCCATTTGGAGGCATCAAGGATAGTGGACATGGAAAAGAGAGTGGTAAGGATGTCGCGATTGATGAGTTCTTGATCACCAAGACGGGTACAATGACTGTTGAGGGTCAATATTGAGATGTATGATTTAATCTGAGACTCCCAAATAACGAATTAAATTTGTATCACTTTTGCGTGCATTTCTGTCAAAACTCTCTCATTTGCTCGTGGTATGCTTGCCGATAGGAGGGCTACAAATCTATTCTGTCCAAACTCCCGTCATCTCGAAGTGTGGGGCTCCGTGCTGCCACTAGAACAGCTTTAGTTAGCCGCTAATCGGACTGTTCACCGGAAAAACCTCTGCCGATCGCGAGGCCGTAATTTTTACTTTTTCGTCAATGTCTCGCTTATAGCAACAACCCTGTGCCTCTCACTCAAGCTTGTGCCCGATTACCCTAAAATCGTCAAAATACCCATACTTTAGGGATCTACCATGAAGAAGTTCAAGCGCAGTGCACAGTCGCAACCAAAGCATGGCAAACCGCCGTCCAGCGGCGCATCCAAAGCCCCAGTTGCGCCTCCAGTCCGCCGACCGGGATGGACTGGCCCAAGCTATTTACACAAACCCGCCAAAAAGACGCCTACACCAATGAAGGAAACAAGCTCGATAGAACAAATCCAAAGTCTATCTGTCAAACATCAACAGCTCATTCTCGATACAGTCAGAACTACATTCCCCGCGGTCGACGACTTCAATGCGTTGAAACCAGTGTTGCGCGAGATCAGGGAAGCTCTTGAGCAAAAGGATTACCCCAAAGCGTTCGGGAGCGAAGAGTTCTTGGAGGCTTATACTATTCGCTGGAGCCCGAGTAGAGCGCTGACGATGGGAAATGTGTTGGCGTGGATTTGCAGTGAGATGAGCGAGGCTGCATGGGTTCAGCAGTTTCTTCACAATGAGGGACAGAAGCCATCCAAGATCGTGTGTTTTGGACGAGGTGGATCTGACTTGTTAGCGTGCGTGGCATTGCTAAAGCACTCTCATGAAAGCAAACTCGACGAACTTCCTCGGCTGGAGTCGTCTTCTCCTTCAAACGACAGCGCTATGGTTGATCTCAACCTCATTGATAGGCACGATTGGTCAGACATTGTCACAAAACTGAAACATACGCTTACACATCCTCCTCCTCTTTCCAAATATGCAACAGCGAAGGCGCATGCTTCGAATATCTCCGCTATCCCATCTCACGTCATAAATCTAGCAGTCAACACCCTCGACATCCTCGAAAGCGACAGTACAACTTTGAGCGCGATGATTGGGCCCAACCCGGTACTGATCACTCTCTTCTTCACACTTCACGAATTCTACTCAATCTCAATATCCAAAACCACAGCTTTCTTAATGAGACTGACCGAGACAGCGCCTAAAGGAAGTCTATTGCTTGTTGTGGATAGTCCGGGGGCTGATGTCGTGCTGCCTAGCAGTAGCGATAAAGGAGAGGAAAAGAGATACCCGCTTGAGTGGTTACTTTACCAGGCTCTGCTACCGCCCAAGAGCGCAAATTCAGAGGAGGAGGAACTACCGGCTTGGGCGAAGCTTATTGACGGTGGCCATGAGAAGGAGTACAAGCTGCCTGCAGGTTTGAGATTTCCGGGAAGTCTAGAGAATACTAGGTTTCAGGTGCACCTATTGGAGCGTTTATAATACCAGGTTATTCTGAGACATTTACTTTGGAATCAAATTGCCAACCACGCTGGGTCGTGATATGTTTTGGCTTCTCACTGTTGAGTGAAAGTAATGATTCCAGGCCACACACACCTAAGTGTGAGTTACTATTTTTAGAGATCTGAAGATGCAAACGAGCCTAATAAAGATAATAGACTGCCTTGCCATAAGCAGACTAATGTTCCAGAAGGAGATTGAAGTATATAAGCTAACGATCTCGTGAAACCTATTCTTGCACATGGTTATTGCAGAGAAATAGGATGTGAATAGAGTCGTCCAGGGTAAATCGGAGATGTCGGGACCGGAATTGTCAAAAGCGGATTAGCGCGAGATAAGTGAGAGATGATATCCCCGTCGCTATACCCGTCGCTGCGATAACGCTCTGGTTCCTGTGATCCTGATAAGAGGCATTGAGTTCATCGGAGCGTGCCACCCCCGCAAGCGTCTCCGGTCCTGCACCAGACCAAACAAGGAAAGCAACCAAATCTTTAGTCAAGTCCGCGCTATCTACACGAGTCAACGGCCAAAAATGCATGATAAGCAGATCCAACTTTAATCCTGCAACATTGCATTGCGTTATATCCTCCATCTCCATTTCTGCCCCATAACCCACCTCATTCGGAAAGTAACCTACCATCCTCATCCTCCATTCTCTCGTAATGCCTCGGTCAAAGACCAGCAATTTCCCAAGGGGCAAACCACGTGGTATACGCCGAGATCGGGACTGTCAGACCTGCAAAGCCCGGGGCGTCAAATGCGATCTCAACAGACCGCGCTGCCGACCCTGCGTCGAATCAGGATACGCATGCGGAGATTATCCACAGCGAGTTGTATGGGCTGCGAATCCGACGCCGAAGCCGAGTAGGGCTGAGAATAGAAGCGCTGTTATTGAAAAGTCGCTTGCGACGGATCAGCATGAGGTTGTGGAGCATTTGTTGGCGTTTGGGAGTAGTTTGAAGACTGCGAGGTTGACGACGAAAGATGATTTTTGTGTGGATCAGGGTTTGGGGCTTATTGATCAGGTTGATTACTTTTTGAGGGCGAGGATTAGTAAGAGGAGGGGATCGACAGCTGATACTGTTCTGCCGACTTCACCGTCGTCGTTATCATCTGGGGAGGGGACGCAGGATGAGGATACGCTTATGTGGCATCGACTTGCAGCTCTCAAGAGTCTTAGTGAGGCTTTGAACACTGCTGATCCAGCTGCCTTTCTTGGTATAGCCGTCTTTGCATTCTTCGAAGTCGTCTCAGATGGAGTTTTTGGAGAATGGGACTGTCATCTACGTGGAGCCCGCTCGTTACTAGACTGCCATTGCAGCAATAGCGAAGAATTCCAGCAATTCTCAAGGCGCTTCACAGGTCTAGAAGAGATTGTCGCTTATTTCGCATGGTGGGATACCATTGGCGCCCTCCTCAGACAGTCTACCAGTAACACCAAGAGCGGCCTCGTCTTTGACGACTGGCATCGAAGTTCACTGGGGCAAGACTTCTTCGACAAAGTTGGATGTCCAGCAGAGACATTCTGGCAATTCGTTTCTCTGGTTCAAAGCAAAGAGTCCACCAATTTATCAGAGAGCCTCACCAAAGCCATGGGGCAGCTTCTAAAGCTCGGAATGGACAAGACAGAGAAAGGGAAATGTAGTGATATCTACCGCTGCGCCGCTGTTATAGCCGTTCTTACAACAACACAAAGCTCTTCAAGTAGTGATGAAGAGACCTCTGAGACAACGCTTGAGTTTGCGGTCGACCGGATCTGTCACATCATTGAATCCGCTTGCTCAAGATCTCGGTACTATCCACACATGGCTACGCCTGCCTACCTAGCGGCAAGGAGAGCAACTACTTCAGCGCAATGCAAGATATTGGGGACCTACTGGAGGAATTGCCAGATGGGAGATATTCCTCGATATTCTGGGGTTCACATACAATGTGAAGAGATATGGAGGAAAAAGGGCTTAATATGATAGAACACAATAAGTAATAAATATTAATGAAATCAATAGTTATTATTTAACTAAATGGTGGTTGACTCCCTCGAAAAAGATAAAGTCACTTTACTTTGTAGTATAACCTGTGTTTCCTCACACCAACCGAACTTCTGACTCTACTACATTATTAAACCAGTCCATTTTACATACCTGAAAGACTCCTATACGCTGAAACGTCCCATCATCTTTCTTGCAGACCATAAGCCCCTCCTCAAGTGTAAGTTGCAAGCACCAGACTTCTTCAATACTCTCTTCATCAAAGTCAAAAATTCCCAGCGCCACAAACATTGACATGTCTTTATTCAGACTCCCTCCCTTCATCTCCTTACGCCCTAGCACAACTGGTCGACGCACAGTACCTGCTGGCCTCTTTTGCTTTCGAAGCGAACTAATGAATTCGCTCGATGGTGTTCTCGTTAGGATAATGGATTCTTGAACACACCCCAGTAGCTGAAGCCCGCAAGACGGCATGTGCAGTGCGTCAGCTCCACAGTGAGGATCTACAGTCCAATGGTCTTGCTTCGGCCTTATCAACGGTGTTCCACTTTGGCTCTCGGTCTTCATCCTCCGAAATTGCTGGAGGGCGAGAGGTTTGACGCCACCCTGGATGGAAGCCCAAGACCATGAAGGCGCTCTGATCACGGGGGCGGGTGCAAAAATAGTCGGCAAAGGCCTCGTTGCTGGTCCAAAGAAGCTGCTCACTCCATACCCAGGTCTCCAAAGCAAACAACGAACAAGGTCACACTCCCAGAGACCGGCTAGGTAGCGTGACTGCAGAGCATTGGAGATAGGTTCAGCGATAGAAGCAAGAGCAGCAAAGATATCATGTGGGTTCGATAGTTGGCGTCTAGAGAAATCGACTACAATCTCATCCCAATACTGCAGGAGTCGATCCCGGGTCAATTGCGGATTCGCGTTGCCAGTGTTCAGAAAGCTGTGTAGTAAGATAGACTTGCCTTCCTGGTAGCTGCGGTCCTCCGAGTAACCGGAGCTTCGACACAGGAAAAAGAGCTGCTCCTTTCCGAAGAACACCACCCGACGGCTCAACCTCTTCTCCTGACAACACCATCCGCGAGTCTCAGTAACACCATAGTCAGCGGATCTCAAAGGGCCAACAAGAACATTTCCACCTGAGCCATCTCCAAGAGGAAATTCGCAACAGGGAGCAGGTTGTTTGTAAGTATTGGCGATGAAGGAGTTGCGGGCATCACCTGATCTGCCTGCGGTGATGGTAAGGGTTGCGTGGCCGTATACTTTGGCCATGAGCTTTGATTCACGTTCCCAGTCATCTTTGTCGCCTTGGATTATACATAGAGCGTCGATCCAGATATAGCGGATGCCCAACTGGCAGGCTAATGTTATTGTATCGCGATGTGCAGCTACGAGGCGAGACTCGTCGATGCCTCTCAGCATTCCTTCCATTGTCTTGTGATTGAGGGTGAAAGTGTCGGTACCGAGCCCCCAGCAATAAGATAGCGCAAGATAATTTCCCTTCATGCTCTGGTCAGTTACGACAAGTCGTAGTTGATCTCCTTGTTTCCCGTTGCCAACATCGATGACCCTGGTGGGCATGCCGTACGTTCCATCAGCACCGCATGCCGGATGAGACTTTGTACATCTTTCGAGGAAACGTTGGATCAAGGTGAGATATGAATCAGGCTCATATTCTGCTGTGCAGATCCGTCCAGGTGTTCGTGAACCTGCCGCAGTTCCTTCTTTCCTATTCAGCGCATTAGTAGTTCTTCCAATATTAGATGAGTTTTCTATAGTTTAGGCTTGTGGCTGAGAACTTAAATCATCACATAGAATTTAGTTCTTCCAACATCGTGCTCCGAGATGAAATGGCCCTTACCCGTAGACGGCTAGGTTTATGTAGCTAAGTCCATGACTACTTTCCTTCACAGAAGTGATAGGGTTATATTTCCCGCACGATACGATAATGCGCGGCTGAGTCAGAGTAGGACTGTAGTCTGTGAAGTGGACATAAATCCAGATTCCCGGTTCAAACTTAGTAACTCCTTCCGGAATTTCGCCCTTTAGGACACATTCAATCTCATGAGGTGCCCATTCCCGTCGGAAGCCCGTCCAGCAAAGACGACAAAAGTCGCAGCCATCCTCAGCGCTTTTCTTAAGTGAGGCGAGGTTCGGGTGGAATTCTAGGTAGAAACGATCCTGGTCAATAGTAAAAGTGCGGCAGAATGCGCACCGAGGCATGGTTTCTAGGTCTAGTGGTTAGTGAGGACTATCAAATTTATGTTACGTGTAAGGCGAGTGATGTAAGCGTCAGCTGTCAGATTGTCGGTCAAGAACGTCTAGAAAAGTCATCCTATGACTAAGCCAAGGACCCATCCAAATGATATGGATTCAGGTCCAAGTCTAGTATGATGGGATATTCCGAAAAGGCAGCCATGTAAGAAAATTTATAAAAGGCAATCGAACGCCCCTTAAAGCACCAGGACCAGAAAGCATCATCAACTGGTCCCCACAGCTGACAGAATCATAGCTCACCTCTCACCTTGTTCGCATCTTGAATCAGAGCTTTACACTTGGCTACTGTCCATCTCACCTCAGACAGTCGACTATAGTCGTGCTGAAAGAGCTGGAAAGGCAAACTACATGACAACGAAAGCATACAGACTGATAGACCTACTCAGCGACATAGGAAAGATCATAAACGGAATCGTAGCAAAGAGGCTGAGCTACTTGGCAGAGAAGCAGTAACTGATATAGCTGACATATGTAGATTATTGTAGATTTTAATACCATGTTGAAATAACATAAAACCAATTTAAGGCACCATATACTTAAGTACTTCTCCTAAATAGCTGTAGCTTAAGATTTACTAAAATGCTGTATAGCCCCCATCTACAGGTAAACCTATACCCGTCACCCAACTGCTATCCTCTGAAACTAGGAACAAGGCCGCTCTTGCAATGTATTCTGGACGTCCTAGCCCTCCGAAAGGGTGGAGTGCTTCCACTTGGGCTCTTTTCTGTCCTTCAAGACCAGCTATAAAGGCTGTGTCCGTGTCTGCGCAGTGTTATTTTCTGGTGGTGATAAGGTTTTGGGTAGCTGAACGTCAAGGGAAAGTACTTACACCCAGGACACAGAGCATTCACGTGGATTCGGTGCGGCGCGCAATCCCATGCCGATGCTTTGGTAAGTCCCATCACTGCATGCTTGGATGCCACATAACCAGCGATACCAGCGTTGCCAACCAGGCCAAAAATGCTTGCTGTGTTCAAGATCCAGCCTCTGTCGCCACATGGGAGCGGATCTTGTTTGATCATCTGGGCGGAAGCATACTTGCAACCAAGCAAGACTCCGACCACGTTGATATTAATGTCCTTCTCAAAGACGGTTTGGTCGAAGCTCCAAATAGGTTGGGGATCCTTGGCTTCAATGGCAACACCGACGTTATTAACCATTCTTGAAATGAGGTCTGTTAGCCAGGCTATCATTGGAAGTTTGCGCAAGGTCGAGATGCCAGATCGTTGCAATGTAAGAACAGGATGAGAGACATACATATCCAGTCTGCCAAACCTTTCGACAGCATATTTCACTAAAGCCTCTTGTTCTTCGGATTTGGTAACGTCGACCTTGAAGAACTCGGCTACCCCGCCTTCCTTTGTGACCAGATCGTGCGTTGTGATAGCCAGTTCAGAGGCAACATCAGCACGGGCTTTCTCGGTCAAATCTGCGCAGATCACTTTAGCACCATTTCGGGCAAACTCCAGCGAAATTGCACGGCCTATCCCGCTGGAAGAACCAGTCACGATGGCTATCTTGCCGTCAAGTCGTCTCATAGTGAAGTATGTGCTAATAAGAGTGAAACTCTATGCTGTTGTAGGAATATATAGTTAGCATTTATATCAATGGTGAGAATTGGCAGTTATGCAAATATACATGACGCTATATGCGGAGTACATAACCAATTTTGCCGAGAACCTCGGGTCTTTAATATTGCCGTTTTGGGAATCCCATTTAAAAGACAACATAACTCAACTGTAGAGTTTCTTCATGCTGCTAATCACGAAGAAAATTCTATCCTAAGTAAACCCTCTTCAATCTTCAAGAAACTCATTATATATTCAAGATGGCAGAAGGTGGCTGCTTATGTGGAAAGATCCGGTACCGTTACACGGGGGAGCCTGTGGTGCAGGTACGTATCCACTACATCGTAGTATTTGTTGGCAAACACGGCTTCACTGATATCAGCCCACTAATTACTCAAGCAGGCCCTTTGTCACTGTGGCGATTGTCGCAAAATCAGTGGAAGTGCATTTAGCACTAATATCTTGGTCCCTCAGCAGAATTTCAACCTCAGTCAAGGCACACCAAAAGTGTTTGAGAAACTCGCCGATAGTGGAAATGGGATTACCAGCTATTTTTGTGGTAATTGTGGGACCACTTGTTATCGACAAGGCGAATCCTTTCCTGGTCTGACTATCATTAAGGTCGGGACGTTAGATGCCTTCAATATGCGACCTGCACTTGAAGCATATTCTGATGCTAGGCCCCGTTGGCTAAGCTGCGTGGATGGTACAAAGCAAATGCCTGCTCCAAAGTAGCAAGATCGCTCAGGCTTATAATGCATCTGTTGTCTCTGTTGAATAAGTAGAGTATCTATTACATAGACTATTGCTCTAGAAATTTGCCTTTAATTTTCTTCCATTTGTAAGCCAACGTGAGCCATAATAAACAATTGCTAACTTATCCTGGACTGCTTCTATAACTCTGTTTACTGGTTGCTATACTGTTTACCATTGTGTTAAACTTGAAGTGTATTTTCTAACCTTATAACTGACTTATAAACTTAATACCGCCACCACCTTCCAATTGCCCTAAACCTTCTTCTTAGCCCTAATAGCACTGATATATATATTATTATAAAACTTTCTATTAAGCTTTTCCTATATATTAGCATTTCTTAATA